>JBBJLR010117348.1:0-20087 GCA_037577145.1 Brachypetersius gabonensis | reverse complement strand
GTGTGTGTGTGTGTGTGTGTGTGTGTGTGTGTGTGTGTGTGTGTGTGTGTGTGTGTGTGTGTGTGTGTGTGCAGCCCAAGACAGTATACATATGTTAAACACGAACTTCAGCTTTTTTGCACATACAAAAAGAGGCCAATGTACATTTTGGTTGCTGAGGGTATAGTTAGGAAATAGCACTATTTACACATAAAGGCATAACATGGAAATAATATGTTTTAAGATACATATGTACATATTACAGTACCCAGCTACTTACTGGCAGTCTTTACTTTGTACTTTATTGGAAACACTTTCCTTCTACTTCCACAGACTGTACACTTTATTAGATGCACCAACATTGTGCTTCCCCTGATTGTCCACTTTATTGGAAACAAATTCCTTGTGCTTTCACTCACTGGCCACCAGAGATGTTCACAAGTCAAGTCTCAAGTCTTTGAGTGGCAATGTTTGCAAACGGCAACTATAAATGCGGGATGTTTGAGCTGTAAATGTTGAGCTCTAAATGAAATGAAAATGAAAAATGTTGATCTCTAAATGAAAAGATATGCTAAATGGCCACGCCCCGCGATTCCAATTGGCTGTTACTTAGTGAGGGGCGGGGCTGCGTGCTGTGATATGTCCTCACCAACATGGAGGATTTGCCTTAAATGATCTTAGTCTAAATGTTAAATATGAAAAATATATCTCTCACTCTAAATGTGAAACTCCACAGTTAGATGGGGCTCGGTGACCCCTTTCCAACGACCCCTTGAAAACCGTTGTTAGCTGAAAACCGTTCACCTCGGACAAAAGTAACGGGACACCGGGGCAAGGTGAACGGTTTTCAGGTCGTTGGAAAGAGTGCGAGATATAAATAAATAATTCCATGAAATGAACATCGTAAGTTTTGACTCACGAGTCACAGCACCGAGTCTGAGTCAAGTCTCGAGTCGTTGAGGGCGTGTCTAAAGTCAAGTCACAAGTCTTTGCTGGCTACTTTATTTGAAACACATTCCTTTCACCAAATGACTAGTTCAATCATTTGAACACACTAGCTGGCCTCTACATTCCTGTCAGAAAAAGACTATTTTGTTGTATTTTGGTGACAAGAAAGGCTGACTGAAGACAAAATGCTCAAATGTAAAACTAATCTTATGGTCCTGTACTGGAGCAGAGACAGGTGCTCCTGCCCCTCACACCCCCCCCCTCAAGTTTTCCTCCCATGCCAGGAGAGAAGAACAGCTCGCGCTTCCTGCTCTGGACCATATGGTCGGATATGGACAAGCTCTGGCACACACACATCATGGAAGTGTCCCACCAGCGTCCCCTCATCCATCCTCTCCTTCAGCACACATTTTAATAGTTTAGAATCATGGCCAGCACTCAATAGAGCTTTTCTCCTTCCACCTGACCTGCCATGGCATGATTGGTGGACGCAATATGTTCATATCCTCCTCTGACCAATCAGTCACTGGCCACTGGCTGGAGTTTGAAGAATGAATAGGCTTGATGCAGATAAAAATGACTTTTATTAATTTTATTATTACATCTCTTTTGTTTTTCCTTATATTTTATTTTTATTTCTTTTAATAAACCCTCTTTAAGGTTTATTTTTCATTGTTTTTTATTTAGTTTTTAAATCTGTTTAATTTATAAATGAACTGAATTGTTTTTATTATTGCATTTCCCAAAGTACAGTAATGTTAATTATAATGTCCCCAAAGTACAATAGTTTTGACTCTAATGTTTCTTTTGAAATCAAAGGTATTTTATTATCCAACCTTGCTGCAGTGATCTTCTGGGATCCATCCTGAAAATATTGCTTGGGGCTCCATCAGTGAAGAGAACACAGTCCATGGATACACAGCTCAATGCTGTGGGTCCTCCAGAGCGTTTCAGTGTCTTTTAATGGATTTGATGTATGCTAAAGAAATTGACTAAAAAGTGTTTTTTTTAATAAACTGCCAGGAGAAAACAACTCGAACCAAGGTTGAAATGTCCCGTAGAAAGTCTTTAACCATGATTAAGAAGTCCTGTAGCTTTGGTGTAACACCTGACAGAGCCCGGGAAATCGTGTAGCTGCAGTGTAGTGTTGCCCAGACTAGGAGCCTGAAAAGCCTTCAGGGTGTGGTATAGCATCAATCTGACTGTGGGCCCAGGAAACTTTGTAGCTGTGGTGTAGCATCACTCTGACTTTTGGCTTAGCCAGCCTTGTAGCTGTGGTGTAGCATCACTCTGACTTTGGGCTTAGCAAGCCTTGTAGCTGTGGTGTAGCATCACTCTGACTTTGGGCTTAACCAGCCTTGTAGCTGTGGTGTAGCATCACTCTGACTTTTGGCTTAGCCAGCCTTGAGGCAGCTGGTAGCCCTGCGATCAGAAAGTCCAGGTTCAATTCCCAACACACTAGGCATTGCTGAAGTACCCTGAGCAAGGGTCCCCATACACTGCTCCCCGGGCGTGTTCCTGGTTGTTCTCTACTGCACTTGGTGTGCTTGTGTGCTGTTCACACTGTGTGCTGTGGTGTGTATGACAGAATGGTCACTTTCACTTGTAGCTGTGGTGTAGCATCACTCTGACTATGGGCTCGATGCCTTGTAGCTGTTGTGTAGCGTCACTCTGACTTTGGGCTTAGCAAGACTTGTACCTGTGGTGTAGCATCACTCTGACTGTTCGCCCAAGAAACCATGTAGCTGTGGTGTAGCTTTGCTGTAACAGTGAGTCTGGAATGCCTTGTAGCTGTGCTGACCCAGGCAGCCAGCCTTGGAAGCCTCATAACCATGGTGCTGCAATGCCAAAGCAACCATCCCTGTATCAGCTCTACTGTAATGAAGGTCGAAGGCTAGAAATGTCTATGGATATAATGGCAGATGTCAAGAATAAAAATAAACCTCTTTTTTTGTCTCCACATTTGATGCGTTTGTCACTAATGTTATTATTACTGCTGCATGGCAGGCTGATAATTGGTGTTTTGAAAGAATTCTGACAGAATTTCTGTTTTTTTAATATAAATAAACTCACACTCCAGACAGTGTGAACATCACAATTCTCTCTGAATAATGAAAAGCCTTGTTTTATTTATTAAATTAACTTGCATATTGTTCATATCTTGTGCTATGAGTCATATCCAGACACTCAAGGCTGCTGGAATTAATATTCTTCCAGCATAAAACAGCACTGCAGATCAGATCCAAAAGCAAAGGCAGAGCACGTTTGTGTCCGAATATGAAAACTGAGGATAGTGAGTAGCTCTTAAAGGGGTACTTGACTTGAAGAGAGCTCGCCTGGAACCCCGACCAAGTCCTGTCGCATGGCATCTAAGCGAACGTTTCTCGCTGCCCATGCCCTTTGCGATTGATTGCAGAAAATGCTGGGCAATTATATGATTCTGTCAATGGCCTCTGAAGAGCGAATCATAATGTTGTGAATGTCAGGACAACCAAATGTTTTCCAAATCACCATGAAAAGTTGGGGAAAGCTTATGGAAAACCAGGTCCAGATCTTTAAAGAGGAAACCTGGTAATTATAGAGGAACCAAGACTTGTCCTTCAGCAGGTGGCACCAAGAGGAGAAGTTATAGCCTTGTGTGCCAGTGGAAACTACCATTCACCTACACTATAGCTGTTTCCGAAAAGTGCACTTGTTCACTCGTTCACTACATAGTGTTTGCTATATAGGGGGCTAACTAGTGAACAGGGGGAGGTGACGTTTAGTTTTTACTAACTGTTGCTTAAATAGTGCCAGATCTCTGCAATTTATCTCTGTCGCATAAACACACGCCTCGTCTCTCTAGTTCAGACACAGCCCGCACATGAGGTGGGGTCTGGACACCACTACAAAATGGCTGACTCACTACATAGTGAGTAAGTGCACTTTTCGGACACAGCTTATATCTCCACTTTTTGAAAAGTGAGCCTTTACTGTCTAGACTCACTTGTCAGCTTCTGTTCTGTTCTTCAAACTGCAGATGTCGTTTGGGTTCTGGAGTGTTATTGACCATCTCTGAAAGACCTGAGCCTAGCTGTACTGTACAAAAAGCAGTCACTATTTGTACACCAACAAGGAGGCCAGGCAGTGTTGATTTAATGTAGGGAGGAAAGATGTTCTCTTGCAGCTTACCATTGCTGTTTGTCCTGCTGTATAGCAGTAGAGCTCTGCAGGTGCGTCCATTCGTGCTCCACCTGGTCTCCAATGACATCTCCTCACTTTTCCAATCTTGCTGTACTCTCCTTTGTTTGTTGCAGAGTAAGGAAAGTTGCTTACATGCCAGAATAACAAAACTGAGAAAAAAAGAGTTGCGGTGGCTGTTTTGCGCTCCCTTACGACAGATGGGCAACCTGGGCAGTTTTTGTCCTGCAAGGTTAGCACACAGCGAGTCGGACGGAACCTACGGCCTTGAGCAGCTCGCATCAGCGAATTGTCTCAGCTTGGTCAACATATACTGTATCTATGGTGTTTACCACATTCTTTTATTTTTTTTCTCTCCAGAGGTGCAATACATTTTTCATGCCTTATTGTGCTCTCATCCTTCTGGTCACCTTCCGAGGCAACATTAGTCCTCACCAAAAAGTCTGTAATTTTCTGTGCGTGGAGACGATTCTCTTAGTTCTTGCTGCCAGGAACAGATAGGCCTCCCCTTATCACTGAATAGCCCTTTTTTTATTAGAATTCTCTAGTCCTTCTCACTTCGCACCTTTTGTTTCCTGATTATTTGTGAGGTCTTCTGCTCAAGTCAGGGGAAAAAAAGGAGTAAATAAAAGGAGATGGTCTCCATTCTCTTTAAACAATGGATTCTGTCGCCCATGCACATCTTAAGGTCGTAAAATGGCACAACCACAGGAAAGAGAGAGAAAGAGCGAGAGAGAGAGAGAGAGAGAGAGAGAGAGAGAGAACAAGAAGCAATCTCCTGGCTGATAAGGGCTTGGAGGGGGATATGTATGGCCACGGATATGATGACTTTGGGATTTTAGTGTGGAGTTTCTCAGGCGAGGACATGTTTAATCACATCTGTCTTCTGGTCAGGTGACTGTTGGGCGCCAGAGACAGTGGGGGAAAAAACTGCCTCAAGGACAAAGGCATGATGCATGTTTCCCACCACGATGAGGCTCAGATAGAAAATATCTTGCACAGATCTCTAAGCTGGTGTTATATCCGCTCCTGTCCTTGGCTTCGGCAAAAATCTGAATTTGTTTCCTTGAGAAATGCACGGCCCAGGCCCGCTCATGACGAAATGGGATATAAGCCAGCACTAAGCTGTTCTGGTCTTTAGCTGTCATTATGATTACTAGTCCGGGGCCAAAGGAGGAAAATGGAACCCCCTCCCTTTCCCTGAGAGGGAGGACCTCTGAACAATGGCACCTGTGTAGTAGGGACATCTCCGAAGGCTTTTTTGGTCATCAAAACAGGCCTGAGTGATCAAATTCACAAATTAGATGAATATTTAATTAGCAGAATGGGGACGTAAAGGAGAATTCGAGTAGCCAGCATAATCAAGGTATTGCATCAACACTGGAAAACACTGACTGGCAAAATATTATGAGAATAACTGGACCTTGAAAAATAGCTGCATGCGCTGGAATGAATTTGTCAAACTGACACTTTCACTTAAAGGCTTATTTGAACTGAATACGATTTTTCAGCTCCCCCCCCCCCCCAAAAAAAAAAAAAAAAATTGCCTGTGATTGTTATCTTGCTGGAGCGATTTTCGTTTAACACACTCTGGGAAGAAGGCTGAGGAGGAAGGAAAAATCTATTCCATGAGTGTATTTTCTTTTTTTAACTAACATGCCACACAGTACACACCCCATTCTACAAAAAAGTACATCCCACAATGTACGAAGACAAAGGGACCAGGGCTATAAGCTGTCACTGTGTTGTCCTGAGCCAGGTACCATCATCCCCAGCCTTTTTGTTATGATCCTCTATATCAGCCAGCCCCAACTTAAAATCTGAAGCTTCTCCGTGGTGCACCATTAATCACAGGCCACAGCACACAATCATTCTGTCAACTATGATTTCCCACCAATAATGTCCACTGATGAACATGAATACACTGAAATAAAGAATGATATAATTTAACTCTGCTGGCTTTGTTTTACTACTTGCTGATCTTTTCTTTCCTGAATGTTTAATGGCAATTTCAAAATTTGAAAATGAAAACCTTGTTTATTGATTGGATTTGACCTCCCATCCCTCACGGTCTACCAGGTCTGCTGACCACGCTTTAGGAAACTCTGTACCTGTATGTTTTTTCACCTCTATACATTTTTGTGCTCTGGCATGAGCAAATAAGGCAGTTCTTTCCATTCCATTGCACTACCTAGCACTCTTGATATTCATTTTACACTAAACCAGTTGTTTGACATCAATTCCTTTTGAAATTTTTATGTTGGGGGTACAGTCATAGTTTCGTTGTGGAGAATGGCAAAGGTGTAGTCATTTTGTTGACGGAGGAGGGATGGTTAATTCTTTTGATTTATATTAGCTGATCAGCATCAAAACAATCAAAATTCCTTAAATATACAGGTCTGTGGCCTTACATTCCGGCCTCTACCCTTTAACTGCATGCAGTGCTTTGTATAGACGTTTCTGCTCTAATTAAACATTCATTATTTGAAGCCTGTGGCCTGTGATCTGCAGGAGAGCAGCACCCCACCGATGACTCTGCAAAACTGATCGAATATTCATGACCCCATCTGCAGAAAGTGCATTTCACAATTTTTCAAAACAACCAAGTATCCAAGAGTGACACTATGCAGCATGAATTTAACATATGTTTATCCAGCATATTTTATTGTACTTTTATTGTTGCAAGGAAACTATAGAGTCATGACTGAATGAAGAGCCATTTAGAGCCTTTTAGGGACCAAAACCTTGCTAGAAAACATATTGTGACTCAATATTCTCAATATGTGAGAATTTGAGTTGAAGCATCAATGGCAATCCACCTTGAAAGGCCTTGGGACTCCTCTGGGATTGTTCTGTGGCTCCTGATTGCTTCACTCACCCAGTAAAGCACCTAAATGGGTGTGCTGTGTCAGCCTTTGTCAAAGTCTAATCCACATGTGGTGCAAGCCTTAGTGATATGGTACCAAACCAAATTTCTTCTCAGTACAGTCAAAAATGTAAGTTAAAAAAAAAATTATCCACTTCAATCTTTTACATTCACTTCTTCCACCATCAAGGCACATCATCGGGGGCGCTGGAGGGGTCCAGAGATGTTCACAAGTCATTTTTACTGAGTCCAAGTCAAGTCTCACGTCTTTGAGTGGCTATGTTTACAAATGCGACTCTAAATGTTTAGAAGATATGCTAATTGGCCACGACCCTCAATTCCAATTGGCTGTTACTTAGCAGGGGGCGGGGCTGCATGCTGTGTTATGCCCTCACCAACATGGAGGTTTGCCTTAAATGATCTTAAATCTTAATGTTAAATATGAAAAATATATCTGCACAATATATCTCTCACTCTAAATGTGAGACTCCACAGTTAGATGGGGCTCGGTGACCCCTTTCCAACGACGCCTCGAAAGCCGTTATTAGCTGAAAACCGCTCACCTTGGACAAAAGTAATGGGACACCGGGGCGAGGTGAGCGGTTTTCAGGTCGTTGCAAAGAGTGTGCAAAATAAATAAATAATTCCATGAATTGTTTAAGAGTTTTGACTCACGAGTCGCAGTCCGTGTCCGAGTCGCTGAGGATAAGTCTAAAGTCAAGTCACAAGTCTCTGTTTGTCTGACTTAAGTGTGACTCCCCATCTCTGGGTCCCACTCTTCAAATCAGAAGGTCTCACTCTACAGACCACTGCGTCACCACTGCAGGAGATGAGAATACATATTCATGCTTGAGATATTGATGGTTATACATTTATTTCATACAGAGAATCCATGTAACATACAGCTACCTTTTTGGTGCACTTTTCAGGTTTGTAACTTGCCATCTTTTGACCATTTTCTTGGCAGTGATTACAGGTTTGTCTGACATCTTTCCTGATGCCTCATATAAATACCCCCAAAAGGTACAAAAAGTAACTAGAAGAAAAAATGGTGAAAATGAAAAGAATAGTGAAAAAATAAAATCGCAGCTGCAGCATGATAACGTTGTTTCGGTCTAATTCTGTTAGAATCCGGGTCTGTTGTGTTGTTATTTGGGAATACGCTCCATCCATGCACTCTTCCCAGTTTCCTAATTTGATTCCGATCAGGGCGCATTCTGTGAAGGCCCTTATATAACATCCTGGCTGTAGCGAGTTCCAAGAGATGCCTTTGGTCTGATGATGAGAATTCACTTTAGTGGTGCCAGTTACCCTCCCTCGGCACCCCGAGCTGGAGCCCGAGCCAAGGCGGAGAGAAAAGGCTGGGTAACAAAACTCCCATTCTACAGCAGGTGGCCCATTCAAGAGTCCTGGAATAAATTCTCTGAATCACTTGGCACTTTCAAGGGCCATTTCATCGCTGTGTACTGTATGCCATCACACCTACGGAGAGCAGAAATCAAGTCTATTTGGGAGGGGAATGGGATGAATCTGTTATAGAACAAGAATGCAGATGGAAAAAGGCTTTTTAGGATGAATTATATGTCCATTTCTTTGGTCTATGGAATACAAACAGGCCCTTGCATAAACATTAGAGCCTTCTCAACAAGCTGCCCTATAAGTCAGCCTAGCTTAGCCACGCTGTTCGGAAGAACAGAAAGTTCTCTCAGCTTCGTCCAAGGACTAAAAGTAACAATGCTGAGTATCTCCAGGTTGTTTTTAGGCAAGGGCTACACGCTGTCCTCAATATTTAGCCCCACAATGCTGACTTGCACACTTCTTTTTTTTTTTTCTTTTTTTTTTTTGGGAGGAGAGAAAACAATGCTGAGGAATTAGTCACCTTGTGCTTTGTCAAACTGATGTAGTGCTCTTAATTGGTGCTGGGCCTTCTGGGCCCCAAACTCAGTCAAACGGGGAAACGCTTGACCCCAAGTGACGCCCCACAAGGTCGACCTGCCCTCCCCGCCATGTTCACCCAATTGCCCCATACATCACGCGCGACAGAGTGAAAATGAATGCCAGCGCTAACCCGGACACGCCGGCACCCACGGCTTTGTCCCGCACTCATCAGGAATGTGTGGTCAAACATTTGGGCTGGGGCTGTTCGTCACACTGAAACAGCTGACTAGCTTCTGCGTCCAGAGGCAGATGTACCGTGCTGAAAACAGCCTTTTTGGAAATGTTACCTCTCAGCTGCATGCTAATGTACTTGTGTCTGGACTGTGAGACGGTTTTGGAGCCTATGTACACACACTCTGCCTCAAAAAGACTGCATATTGCCTTCTTTTTGCATTTTTAAAAGTAATGTTTAACTCCTACTTCTCAGTTAAACAGGCAAAGCCTTTGCTAGTATAAACCAGCTATGTGCTAATGCTGTAGGTATATTTAGCTATGGCACACAAACCGTCGTCCTTGATGTGAAAAGCAGATTTTAATGAAGGTTTTGACATTTTTCTTTTCCTAGCGCATAAACAACATGAGCATAAAATTAAAGGCCTTCAGAAGAAAATGTGCGCCAGCCTCAAAAAGTTTTGATTTGACTGATGATTTAAATATGAGATATTCTAAATATTATATTGCATTATATTGTATTCTATCATGTTATATTAAATTATATTAATTCTGCTACAGTAACATTACTGTAAAATATTTATTGATATTTTTAATTCCAGGCTACTGAACACTAGTGGCTATATGTATATATACAATAAAACCTTGCTCACTTGCAGATCCAGTCATTTACAGAAACTGCAGATATCCTCTACTTGTTGTTTTTTGCTTTTTGTGGCAATATATAATTTGTAATGCATTTTAGTGCTAATAATTGAGAAAAAATATAATTTACTAATTTTGTAACATAAATATTAACATAAATTCAGCTACATTTCCATATTAAATATAACTATAAATGTTTTGGTACTGTCTAGAGAACACAAAGAAAGTGTCTTGTGATGCTGAAATACCGCTGTACTCAGAGGTAGGAGGTCTGAAAGTAGCCTATCCGAGAATGTTATTTATTTCTCCTTGCTGCTGATTGGCTGTTGCCCTGTGATGCATCTTGCATGGAGCCATCTTGAGCGTTCTTGTGTTTTTCGTTTTGTTCTTCTTAAAGCCCTGTATTTTTTTCCCATGCCAAAGAAATGGACAACGCATACCAAAGAAAACACACGTGCATGAATTACAGTAGAGTCTATACTTTATGTATTTATTTTTTACATTTACGGCATTTTTCAGACGCTTTTATCCAAAGTGACTTCCATTCCTTAACTACAGGGGACAGTCTCCCTGGAGCAACTTGGGGTTAAGGGTCTTGCTCAGGGACCCAGTGGTGGCGTGCTGAAGGTAGGATTCGAACCATGACCTCTTGCACCAGAGACAAGTATCCTACCACTAGGCCACCAACCCCCCTCCCCCCGAATGTAAATGTACATTCTAGCACTGCGGGACTTTTCTTGCACTGTTCCCTATTTGTATGTACACAGTAAACCCCTAAAATTCACAAGAGTTACGTTCCAAGAGCACCCAGGAATAGTGAAAAAATACAAATTTATTAGTAAATAAATTAGTCTTTTTATTTGTTTGTTTGTTTGTGTGATCTCTAGCTTCCTTGTTAATTTCTTTCCCAGACAACCGGTAGTGGCATCATATTTTTCCTCACGATTTTACATAAAACACTATAATTTGTTAAACTGGATTTGAGGAACAACAGTCCTGAAAGCCATCTATTTGCCACTGTATTGTTAACCATTAAAAAGTACATAATTAGGACATTTGCCCTTGACTGAGAGGCACTGCGGGAAGCAAGGCCCCTGAATACTAAAGGCTGGTTCTAATTCTTTGCTTGAGTGAGAAAGACCATTACATTTCATTAGCCTATCAAGTCCACTTAAGTTCATGAAATATGGCCAGCTTCTTAACTGTTGGGATCATCATTCAGTGCTTTTACTGTACACTAGATGTTTCCACCTAATTGGCAGTTTGACCTCTATTCTTGCCCCTCCACACCTACTCTCTTCTTTTGTGTTTTTATTTCTTACTTATTTTTCTTTGAGGCATCACTTTGAGGAACAAGTCCAAAAACAATATTTAATAAATACACCAAAAAAAGCAATGTTGGTTGGATAGTAGAAGCTGACATCTAGCTTAACAGCAAATATGATGACATATAGCTGGTCCCAGATGGATGTCTGTATCTTCTAATTATAAGGTTATAATGATGTAAGTATTGTCACGAACCTGGAGAAACCTTTTGCCCAGTGTAGCATTCTTATAGAAATGTCATAATGAGAAGTCATCCACATTTTAAGATTCTTTCACAAGATGTAGTTTCATCAAGAGATGACCGAGCTGCACCTTTAGAAGAACCACATTTAGTTCTCTAAAAAGAAAATAAAAGAAGATGGTAAAACTCTATAAATGAGATGTCTGAATGTGATGAACTGTTTAATGGACATTCTGCCTAATGTTGAGACTTCAGGAAGAAGCCTGGAATCGGTATAGGTCCTTTATACATGTTGTTCTTCATAAGGTTAATGGTTCTTCTCTGTGGTGCAAAACCTGTGGTATATGCTTTTTAAAAGCAGTGGTTCTCAAGTCAGTCCTCAGTGGCCCCTGGACAGTCAGCACAATTTTACTGAAACCCATAACAATTATAAATAATTATAAATAATATAAGGTCACAATAACAAAAGAAAAGAAAGAAAAACGTGCTTGTTTGACTCCATGGATGTGGTTTTGGGACGAAATGCAAAATCAGATCCATTGTTGCAGTACAGTTTAGGTACAGCACTGTAACAAACCTCCCTTATCTCAAATAAAGTAAGCTGTTATAGAAAATGAGGTCAGGGAACAAACCACCAAAAATGTCAGATTAATCATACCATATATTGTATTTCCAAAACATACACACACCACATCCCACACAAATCACCCCCACCACCATATGTACACTTTTGGACTAGAGTCTTTCAAGTATCCTTTCCTTCTTGCCCTCCTGTTTGGCAGAGCTCCTCCAGTCCAACCAGGCAATGCCTCCGTAAAAGGAATAGGTACAGGAACCCAGGAATCCAAACAAATGAGGAAAAGGAAAAACAAAAGGAAAAACAGAAAAAGAAAAAACCCACCTCAGCTCAACACAGCTTAACCTTGAAGATACAAACACAGTACAAGGTTAAACATACATATATAAACTACTTACATGTAAAAGGAACTCTCTGGTTCACATATAGGTTCTCTCAGGGTGTCTGCTGGTGCTGGTAGCTTAGCCTAGCTTCCCCTGCTTCTTTTATAGAGGGAAACAGGAAGTAGACAAACCCCCCCCATTGCCCTCTATGGGTCAAGGTCAGTAATGGCACCAAACTGTTACAGCACGGTTCCTGTATTGAAATGGAAACGTACCTTTAAACAGCCTTCAGTAAAAATGGATTCATCTGTTCCTACCACTCATAGATGTTATGACAGACATTTTTCCTAAGAGTGTATCATACCACCAGGGCTTGTGTGCAGAAACTGGCTCTGATTAAAACATGTCAGAAAATCGTAACGTATTTGCTAACCTGATTTCATTCCAGTCATCTCAGGGAAAGAAATGATTCTCTATAGACGGACTCATCTTATTGGAAATCCAATATCAATGTTTCCCATCTCAGCATCTTCAAAGAGAGATTTTCTATCTTTTTCTTTTTTTTTTTGGAGAAAAAGACGACAGATTCTCCAGATAGATTCTGTGAAGACATCATTATGACTGGTGTTTGCAGAGGATTAGATTTGGTCTCTTTGAGCAATAATGGTGCGCCAATTGCACTCCACCATGGCCCAATCAAGCCCAACTCTGCGTGCGGCGTGGGTGCGGTGACACAGAGGAATTAACTCCCCTGTTTACTCTGTTCTTGCTGGCGCTGACTGGAATACTGACGACAGAATAAAGCCTCCTTGCATCAGAGTGGCGAATTAAGAATGTATTGCACGGTATGTAGAGATTAACGCAGGGTCCGTTTCATAATGCATGACCGCTGTGGACGGCTCTGTAGCAAAGGTGGTAGAGGAAGATGGAGAGCGCTGGATGTTTTCGTCTAATCTTCAACGCCTTATTAATCATCACTCAACAGGTACCAGGGATCTGATGTGAAATTAGCTGCATGGCATTTGGGAAATGTGGGGAAAGATAAAAAATGATGTGTATCGACAAAAAGTATTGCATCCGAATTCAACGGACACACTTCTTCAGATCTGACTCAGTCGAGCAACAAAGCTCGACACGACTATTAGCCACACTGTCTGGCACATTCCGGGACAGTTAGATGGGTCAAAACTCGCCAGCACCTGCATACTCATGTTAAATTTTAGATTTTAATGTGAGTATACTACTGTTGCATTTTTATTATTATTAGTGTGATTGCAGAAGCAGTCGTTACGCATTCAGTAACTGCTTCTGCGGTTTTAAAAATGGCGTCACATGCAAATAAACATAAAGAACAAACAGTGAGTGTGTAGGAGAACGAACAGCGATTTTGTTGAAATCATATTTTACTAATATACTCTGCGTTCTAAGGGTTAATAATAATAATAATAATAATAATAATAATAATAATAATAATAATAATAATAACAAAAATATATAATAATAATAAAACATTTTATTTATAAGGTGCCTTTCAGGTCACCCAAGGACGCCATACAATCATTGATAAAATATAAATAAATACAAATAAAAAAATAAACAAATATATCATAAAAAATGGGTTTCGTCTGGGCTCCTTAGTTCCAGTGCAGGGTAAATTTAATGCTACAGCAGATAAAGACATTTTAGACAATGCTTGCAACCTTGTGGCAACAGCTTGAGGAAGGCCCAGCATGACTGTGCCCTTGCGCACAAAGCGAGGTTCATAAAAAACATGGTTTGATGAGTTTGGAGTGGAGGAACTCTGATGGCCTGCTGACATTTACCCAACTGGACACCTTTGTGATGAATTAGAACATTGATTGTGAGCCAGACCTTCTCGTTCAACATGAGTGCCTGACTTCACAAAAGCTCTTTTCACTGAATGTGTCCAAATTTTCACACTTAAAAATCTTGTGGAAATATTTCCCAGAAGAGTGGACTTGTAGCTGTTATAGCTGCAAATAAGTACCATATTATTCTTTAAAATTGCATATACAACAACTGCACTAACACACAGAGACACAGAGACAAGAACAATATAAAATATGGTACAAAAACAAAATAAATTCTCCAGAAAAGAAAAAAATGAAATGCTGTGTTCAGTAAAAAACGTGGATATAAATACTATAGATAAATAAATAAAATGACTGCTGATGTGGTTTACTAACTAACTCTAATAGTCTTTTGGAGTTATTCGCTTTACCAAGTCTGTTATTGACCATACTAGCAGTACAAGTAGTGTTATTCCACATGGTAAGCCCATAATAAACTATATGTGATATAAGCACTAGAGATAAAAGCAGTGAGCAGTATTGCACATGACAATATTGCATATGTAGCGACATGAGCAGTGGCATAAGTGACATAAATAGTGATAAGATGATTGGACACAAAGATATTGCAAATAATGATAATGATTTTGCACATTTAGAAATTGCACTTTTCCTCACTTCGTCCTGGTTTGTCACACCCTCTCCTCCATTGTAATTTTGCTGTCCCTTGTTCTATGTCTGTATATAAAGCCCATTGTTCAGTCTTGTTCTGCCGTGCATTGGGGATTCATAAGTGCATGCATTGTCTTCATTTGTTCTGAATAGTCTCTGTCCCTGCTTCTTGTTCTTGGTCCCATTTATCTTTTTCCAGCGTCTCTGTGTTTATTTAGCGTCTTTAGTTTCTGGACCTAATCTGTTTTCCTTTGTTTAACAGGTTATATACCAGAGTTAAATGGGATCCACTCATGCTTGTAGCCCGTCTTATAAACATCAACAGCCGTTAGAAGTGAAAACTAAATGAATGGGACTGGAGGAGCCATTGAAACAATAGTGGGATGTAGATAATTAAAACGGCTTAAAATATTAGACTACCCATTTAAAAAGCTTATAAATAGTCTATTCTTAGGTTGTATATTAGGTTGTAAACCATTCATAAATTATTAGTTAGTGCTGTAGTTATTGACAGTTGTCAAACATTGATGCAAGCTCACAATACTGCAAGATCTGGTGTTTTAATGGTAGCACCATGTTAACAAACACCTGAAAGAAAGCTATTGAAATGCTATACAAATAAATGTAGGAACATTTAATACCCTATAAAAAATATTAAAGTTATGCTCAGACCTTTAAAAGCCTTAATTATGGAAAACTATTACATAGTCTTATATATAGTACATATTATAGGTACCACTATAAAAAAGTTTATAGATGATTTATAATCAGGTTGTTCATTAAGTTTTTGATGTTTATAAATCATTAATAAGCAGTTATGAAAAAGTTATAGTAGTTATATAACTGTCATACATTGATGCAGATTCACTACTTGGCAGGATCTGGTGTTTTAATGGCAGTAGCACATTGTTGAATAAATGATGAGGCTGACAGTTTAACGTCCTGCCGGAGAAAAAAACAAGATTAGCTCAGCAACTAGCAAGATCCGAGTGAGTCTGCATTGATGTATGACACCTGCTATAACCTGTTTATAACTGCTTATTACTGATTTATAAACTGTCTACTACCTACAACCTAATTGTAAATAATTTCTAAAGCTTTTACAAGGGTAGTCTTGTTGTAAAGTGTTAATTAAAAGCAGTCCATCCATAATACAATTAATCACAGTGTGTGTAGTTACCCTGCACTGGTCACAGTATCCAAACCTTTTGTTGTAGTTGTTGTTCATGTATAGCTGCTTTTGTTGTTGTTTTTATACCACTGCATTTCATAACGGGCAGATGAGAGAAACATTTCTGTAAAGACTTTTGAAATCTTCCAGCACAGTTAAGAGTGTTTTAATCCTTCTCTTCCAAAGTTAGCCTTGGACAATATGAGATTTAGCTTCTAGCACGACCCGTTTTTACACCCCTGCTGACCAAGTGGATGGCGTTGGCGTTGGCGGCGGGGTTTTAGCAGGCTGAGTTCCAGAGCAGAGGCTGAGCGTAACCTTGATGACACCCTTCATTACTGGGTAGAGGCTGATGGGCTGACGGAGGCGCTCCAGAGCAGATGGAGGGGAGGGGATCACTCCCACGTCCTTTATGGCAGCCAGGAGGAGAGGACCTAGAGCGATTCCCGCTGGCACCGCCAAGCCTGTCCTTGTGAAGGTGCTTAAACAGCAGGCGGCCCGGCTCCAACCCCGACCTTGGCCACTCTACCCCAATCTCAGCCCCTCCACATGGGGTAATTGTCCTTTCAGGAACTGCTGCCATACCTTCATAAGTTTCAACAACGGCTAAACAGTCTTGAGCTGTTGTTAGCATGACGAAGAAAAAGAAGAGCTTCCAAACATTGCATGCTGAGTTCTCTTCAGCCTGAGCATCAGTGCTCAGGATTTTCTAGAACAATGAAAATGATACAAATAAACCTTTAATACTCTTTGAGGTTAGACCTTTAAAAGCCCTTTTAATGGAAAGTATTGCACAGTATTATACAGTGTGCATATATAGCATATATTATCGGGTTCCCACTATACAATGACTGCTCATACAGGGTTAATAAATGTATTATGAAGTGGTTCATCAGTTTGTATTAAATAATTACTAAGGAGTTATAAACAAGTTATAACAGTAAGGAAAGTTTCACAGCTGGGAAAGATATGGTGTTTTAATGGTAGTAGGATGGTAACACATGCCTGATAAGATAAGCTCAGCAAGTAGCAAGAGATCTTGAGATCTTTCCTAATATCTAGCAACTGTTATAACTTGTTTATAAGCTGTGTACAACCTCATTAACAGACTGAATATGAAATTATTTATAATCCCTTTATTAGGGTAGTCATACTGTAAAGTAATACCAAATAAAATAGTATATAAACATTGTAAATGTTTCAAAATAAACCCTTCAGTCCCTGATTCTTCAATGGAAATGCATTATAAAAATAATTTTATAATGTCACAGAAACCAATACTTTTTCATACAGTATCTGACTATTCAGCCTGCTTCAGTTTAACCTTGCTCTATTCACAATAAAGTTATAGATCGATTCAGTTTACATGGTTTTGGCAAATGATGATATCTGGTTCTGGAATGTTTCAATGTTTCTGTTCAAAACAAGGTCAGAGAGTATATTGCTATACAGTAGGTTACATTCCAAGAGCACCTGCAAATTGTAAAAAAACGAATTTTTGAAAAAATAGAGATGTTACCCCGGTATAGACTGTACTGTAATTCATGTAACAATTCGTTGTTGTTTTCTATGGAACGAGCAGAGTAAATACAGAAATACATTTATGAAAATATGGGGCTTAAGAAGAACGAAAGGAAAAACACAAGGACACTCGGAGAAACACTCAAGACAACTCAAGAATGCTGGATGGCATCTGCCAGAGATGCAGCAGCCAATCAGCAGCAAGGAGAAATTAATTATGTTCTTGGATTGGTTACTTTCATCCTGAGATGCGCTTTCTTTTTGTTTCCTTACATATATATATATATATATACTGTATACATATCGATTATTAGTTCGGTTCTAGGAAAACATCCATGAATGGAGCTGCGATCTCTGAACCGTACAATTAGCACTGTACTATATAAACTATAATCAAAATGTATGATGTTCGTCACTCTGGATAAGAGTGTCTGCTAAATGCCGTAAATGTAAATGTGTATCAACCAAACATATTTTCCCAAATTAAAGTTTCTAGAAGATGTTCAGATTGCTGCTGTTGAATGAGATGTCTGGGCATCATATGAGCAACTCGTCTACAACTCATAACAGTTGGGCTAAACTGAATGTTTGAATTTAATTTTTATCATTTAATCGACTTCCCACTGAAGGCCCCAGTGCTAAGTGACTAATTATCTTTAATTTGTGTTGACTGACCTCCTATAGGAGGGGGGAAATGTTTTTGGCTGCCCAAGGGTTTATTTCCTATTTAAACCATTCATCACAAAATGTATTTAATTGATCATACTAATTAGTTACATTCAAGATTGCCATTTGTTTCAGCTTTGCATTTGTTGTCTGGAATTTGGTTGGATTGCTTTCTGCACTCTGGGAACAGACTTTGCTCTGTGTCACATTTGTCCCAACATTATTTCTAGACATTCAGGCAGTCTGAACAATCTCAAACTGTGTCTTGAGCCTGTATTTGCACATTTCTTTCCCAGGATTTGCTATGTGTAAAAGAGGTCAAGTTTAATTTGGTTTAATCTGAGCCTGGTGTTCTTTTGAAAAGGGAACTCTTTTGTTGTCCCAAGTCTAAAATGACTAGTTTTGACACTGCAAACTGTCATTTGCTTCTGGCACGGATGCCTGCTGGAATCATAACAAATGTTAAACTGTCATCATACAGCAAAATAAGTCCTTATCTGGAAGGTCCCCTGGTTTGTGTTGATGCTCGAGGTGTCAGGTGTCTTCGGTGTTCCCTGTCACATAAAACCAAAGAGCGAAAGAGTGTAAGTGTGAAATGATGAGTGTGTAGAAGAGTAAACACCAGCTTTACACTTTTTTACACCATTTTTATTTGCTGAAATCAGATTTTATTTATACTCTGCATTTTAATGGTTAAAATTGATCTAGAGAAGTGTCTGAATCGATCTGAATGGTGCAGCACACAAGATGATTGATCTGAACTTATATTGAATTGACAAACTCGGGTCAATAGTTTAACTGGTTATACAATACTGTGCAAAAGTCTTAGGAACCTGTGCTAATTGTCTGAAGTTATTTGTATCAGCATTGGATTCCTTTCTACCAGAATTTCTCTATGCAAACATGAGAATAAATGCAAACAAAGACAAAAAAACAGTAGAAAGATTTTTTTTATAGCTGTTGATATTTTGATGGCCTCTCAGAAGAATACAGATTTCTGCTCAAAGCCTCCAGTCACTGCTTGGATTCATAAAGTTCCATAATCAACACCCCTGATTCAATCTACCAAAGCAAAAAGAGAAACCCAGGTATTTGATGGAGCTACAAGCATTACGTGGCTTACGTGGCATGAAGAAAGAGGTCTAGAAATGGTTAAGTGAACACATTGCATTACATAAAACCACTATTTACTTTATTAATGTTAATAATATAGTAAACAGCTTTTAAATGTTTGCACAGCCAGTAAGGAGCGGTTCAGGATACATTTCACTGCGTGTTGTACTTGTATGACTATGCATGTGACGAATAAAGAATCTTGAATCTTGAATCTTGAAATAACTTTCTTAGGTGTCCTTAAGGGTTGGGGGGTTATGAGGGTGGATAGCCAGTAGGAGTCTTCAGGTATTTCTATTTATGTGTGTGGGAATTTTGGGTTTATGGCAATCAGCTGGGTTTAGTGTTTGAGTTGTATGATTGGTGGGACTGCGTTTATATTTTGTATTTAAGTTCAGTTTAGGTGGACCACCATAACGCAAGGTGAGAGTTGCTTCTGCTTGTTCATTTATTACTTAAATTACTGTCAGTCTACTAGTAGGGGTGGTCAGTTGAGTGGGGTATCTACATCATACAAGTGAATATTTGCTGTGTGATGTCATGGGTTGTCATGTGTGTGGTCATTTTGTGCCTAACCAACCCAGGTAAGAGTGAGGAGCATCATTAGCTCTCTGGTTGGGTTGCTAGGTACCAACATATCCACCTGTCCCGTGTTGGAGTAAAGCACTTGAGTTATTGTCTGTGTAAGTGTGAGTTAAAAAGGCCAGCCGATCCACAGAATCAATGCGTGGTTACCCACCTCCATACTCTGGGTCAGGTTCCGAATCTTGTAAAGATTGTATTTCTCTTGGGTGATGTTTTGTATTCTGCTAGTAGGAAAAAATGACAGCACGCACACAGAGGACTAGTTTCATCCAGTGATCTCTCCAGTGCCAGTGGAGAGAGTCGGCAGCCAGCCAAGCCACGTTCAGCTGGAACCCTTTGCAACTTGATGTGCTTGGTGTGTTGACAGTGTGTGTGTGTGTGTGTGTGTGTGTTTCTCCTATTATATCCATATAT
>JBBJLR010117250.1:0-20108 GCA_037577145.1 Brachypetersius gabonensis | reverse complement strand
TTTAACTTTATTTATTTTTAACTTTTGGGTTAAAGTTCAAGCTGACATGTACTGTGGGTCTAAAACTTTTAGCATGTTAATGAATCCTGGTTTTTCCACAGTACAGGGCTTTTTTTATGAGTCTTTTGACCTGAGCTTTAGTGTCTGTTTATGAGTCTGCTGTGTGTTTAGCTGCGCAAGATTGAACGTGTAAGTGACCATTCTGTCATAGGTGAACACACCACAGCACACAGAGTGAACAGCACGAAATTCTTCATCTGCATTTAACACATTCACCAAATGAAGCAGCAGGCAGCCAGGAACACACCGCACAGGGTGTGTGTGGGGAATAGGGCTGCAACTATTGAATATTTTTGGAATCAAGTATTCTGTCCATTTTTTTCAACAATTAATTGAGTAATCGGAAAAATCATACTTTTGTGTTTTTAAACAACTATATCAATAGTTTGTTATGCAACACTCTTAAAATGAGCACATACTTTCCGAACTTTTTGGAGGTGACATTACTGTCAAACCATCTCTTTTGTTCTGTTCACATTCAGAGACAGGTTGTTGGCTCTGCACTAGTTCTTTAGCTGTCAAACCTCTTTTCTGCTGATCAACCCCACCATGGTCATGTGGTCAGCAAGCTTAACGATATGGTTTGTGCTGCACATTGCTGCACAGTGTGAACAGCAAAGGGCTGACAATACAGGGATCCCTTAGGGTCCCTGTTCTCCGTGTGGTGGTATTGCAGTGGTCACTCACGATCCTTAGCTCTCCTGTCCGTAGTAAATAAAATGGTCTACATCTAGTAGTCGCAAACTACCACAGTGGTGACCAGTAACTACAGACACTACCGTCAATTTTGCTGTAAACACACAGGCCCCCACCGTGAGATCTGCTGGCCAGCGCAGCACATCCCCACGAGTTAGGGGAGTTTTTCAGTGTCGTTTATTGGTCGACTCACAGTGGAAATGATTTATCTTAACTGTCACACCAATAAAGAAAGTGCTTCAGGCTTGTGTTCAGCAGAAAAGCTGTTTTCTGAGCTTTCCTACTGTTTTTTTTTTCTGCTGCTGAATTAAAGGCACTGACCATTATCAATAGACTGTTGCCCACGGCACAAGCTAGCGGATATATTCATGCTGCCTTGCTCTCCTACAACATGTTCCCTAGGCCAAAAAACATTATGTAACATATGGACTGTGAGGGTGGCAGATTTCTAACTTCTAAACTGTCCAACCTGACCACAGGCAGATGGAAAACATTGGCAATTCCCAATGTTATGCCCAACCAACTCAAACCTAATCTTAAACAATGAGTCTGTAAAACATGATTATTTCAAAGTCTTTGCTAATTGGATGTCTAAATCAGTGTTCCCTGGCCCTGGTGGCTCATTGCCCTGCACATTCCCTTTAATCAAACTTACATCTGCTTGGTAAAGGAGCTAAACGTGCAGCACAGTGGAACTACAGGACCGGGGCTGAGAAACACTAGCGTTCCCTTTCCGATTACCCTGCATTCTGAGATATGACGTAACTCAATATTTTTTGTATTTTAAAGCTTTTAAAATGTAAACACTTCATGTTCCGAGCACAAACCCAGCAAAGAAGAGGATGAGAGAGAAGAGAGAGTGGGATTTCCGACTGTAGACAAAAGTCACGATGAATCGAAAGACAGGTGTGTGTGTGTGTGTGTGTGTGTGTAAAAACATCAGCAACGCTGCGTGGGCTGGGCAAAGCCCGGAGTCCTTAAGGAGAATCTGACATTTACTCCAACCACCCTCACACAAAACTGGAGGATGTGGGCTTCCCAGTGTACATTTTGAACACATCACACTCTATACTCACATCCATGCTTGCTGAACTATGGCCTATTCTCTTCTCTGTCAAAACAAACATGCCTGTCCCCACTGCACTGTGAACGACACCACGAACGGCACAGGCTTAAAGGCAAGCAGCAGCATCAAACAGTCAGAACCTGCCATTTCATGTCATGATCAATGTTATGTAATTATTTATGACTCATTGTTGGCTGGGTGGCTGGTTTTGCACAGGCTATTAACAAAAAAATTAATGTTTACTGCAGGTTTTACACATGGCCTGTGACAAATATATGACACTGAGGAATAAATTTTGCTTTCAGAAAAAAAGCTATTTAATGTCGAAGCAAGAGATTGAGTTTAAGGTAGTAGATAGTAGATATCGCTATTTGGTACCTAGAGGCCACCCCCCTTCGAAAAGACACCTCAAACGCTATAGCCAAAGGACTTCTCTTCTTTAGCAGAGACGGCATCCTGTGTGATCTCCTGTGAGAGTAGGAGACCCCCTTTGTATGGCTGGCCTCTGCCAGCTGGTGCAAGTAAAACACCTGCAACACCGGCTGGCCTCATGTAATACTTTAAAGAGAACTGGGACCAACTTTAACCTTAAACCTTATTTGTGGTCCAAGAAATGTCCCAAGCCTCTACGGGGTTATTGAACCACTGTCCACTCTCTCAGCCTGCCACATCTCCATAGCAGGTCCCCCAAACCCCACACCTGTCCACCTGGCAGGGGAGCTTTCACCAGCTCAAGTAAAAGAAGTGGAGGAGCAGTTCAGAGCAAAGTCCCTAATCCAGAATGATATCAAGATTATTCTGGGAAAATTTGTGTGACAGTGGTCCTATTGAGTCCCGAAAGTCAGCTGTCAGGCCATAGAGCAATGATTAGGGCTGTAACAATACACCAAACCAATGATTCGGTTCCTATCACGATTTTTGACCCCAGGTATGAGTTTGACTGATATCCCATTCCACACCGGACCACCTCATCGAAAGACTAGGAAATAGTCAGGTTAATTTCAACACTGGATATAACAAAAATGGCAAGTACCACTGACCCCAGCAACTCAACCTAATTCAGTATTAAACACTACCACAGGCCACTGACACTACCGGGTGCTTAAGTTTACCTTGCACAGAGCTCCCAACACCTTCCACAGGTTAATGGACATCATCCTCCGACACCACCAACAGTATGCCAGATTATTTAGATTACGTGCTTATCCAGGCCATGCTCATGTGAGGCCCCAACATTTCTTATTCAGCATCTGCCAAGGCAACACACACCCTGCACCCCCACAATCTACCAGCACAAACTTTGTAAAAAAAAAACCAAAAAAACCCCCCCCCAAAAAAACCATACTGATTCACTTCTAACACTCTTTCTCTGTGTCCCAGACATCCCATGCACCCAGTGGCACCACTGTTAAAATGGCATACTTCTACAAATGGTGAATTCTTGCTACTCTGTATACTTATATATGTTGAGATGACAATAATGTTCTCTTTAAATTTAACTTCTTTTTTCCCCCTTTATTTTTACATTTGTACTCATTACTCATGTTTTTACGTGCATAACCTAAGGGTTAAGGTTTTGGTTGATACAAATTGTCTATTCTTCTTAGTCTTACACAACATTATTTAAATGTTAATTAAAAAAAAAAACGGTTATATGAAAGCACACATACTCTAGATTTTTCCATACATACTTACAATGGAAGCCCAATAAGCTCAACAGCTTTCCCTCCTTGGCCCACAAGAGACATTCCTCTTATGGGCCAGACTCTTAAAAGGTTTTGACAGAAGACCTTACCCAGAGTGTACCATTATGTTTTAGACTGTAAACACAATCATATCTTGCATGATCAGTTTTCAAGAAATGTGCTTCTAGAGAGCTGCTAACAAGATTGTTCACACCTCTAAGTTGGCTCTGAAAGGTGTCCCATTCAAATGGCAAAAATGAACATCAGCCATCAGCCACAATAGGGTGGCTGATAGAGATATGATAATAGGGTGTTAGAGTATGCCTATAATATCATATGAAATACAGACGCAACTTCATGACAGTACCGTGGAAGGAGAGGGGCGGACTTCATACCAACAATAGACATTTCCTTGGGATGGCTTATAGAGGAAAAAAATTTAGAAGCCCCCATGTTACTACTGCAGCTCCAGTGTCTGTTGTGGCAGACTGGTTCTGATAAAGCTTGAATATCGGAGGCCTCATCTGAAGGGAAACTATTAAACCTTTTTCAGACAAAAACATTCAAAGAATTTGTGATTTGTACATAAATATGAGCCTTGTCAGAGCGATGTACTGTACCATACAGTATGGCAGAATGAAGAGAAAATGCCTGACCGTTGATAGGGAAATACATCTGTGATCGTTATCAGCAATAATATCATCGCTCCAGAGACAATGGATCAGCGCCAAGCTGAGTGGTTTTGGATGGGGGAGGGGCAACATGTGTGGAATGGATTGCTCCAGATCACTTGGGAGATTCAGCACTGCAGCAAAGGGAGTGTGTGTTTCAGTTGCAAGGCAACAAGCTTCACAGGGGTCTTAACAGACCAATTCACACAAACAGAAAAGGCAACAAAAAGAGTGGTATACAGAAAACAAGAAAGGTGATTAAGATGGAGTTCACCGTTGCATAATGGAAGACAAAACGTACACAATTTCCACCTTTCCTTACCTGTAGCTGCCATTGTAATCTACTTTATCATCTGCCTACACAGCCTTGCTTTTCTGATTGCCGTAAACCCAAACTTAAGACTTGCTGTTAGTCATAGACAAAATAAGGAGAAAGTTCAATTAAGGGAAACTGTTAGTAATTTATTGAAGTTGTAGTATCAGTGATAGTACCAAAAATATACAGTGTTCATCCATTCATCAATCCATCCATCCATCCATCCATTAGGTGAGATACTTTTCTTAACCAGTGGGATATTGGAGCCTATCCCAGTGCATAAACAGTGGAGAAACATCCAGAACAGTTGACCAGTCCATTAAAGAGCAAACATATGTTTAATAAATATTTCAATGTGCAAAACTTGTAGAATTTAATACATTGTATTAAAATTTCTGCTGAACATGAGGGATGTTTTTGCAGAGGATGGTCACTGGGATGGGTACTAAATAAGCAGTGCTAAATAAATGGTCAATACCAAAATGTTGATAAGGACAACAGTACAGACAAAACTGAGACTTTATGATTTACATTTACGGCATTTAGCGGACGCTTTTATCCAAAGTGACTTCCATTCCTTGCCTCCCTGGAGCAATTTGAGGTTAAGGGTCTTGCTCAGGAACCCAGTGGTGGTACGTTGAACATAGGATTCAAACACATGACCTCTTGGTCCAGAGGCAAGTATTCTACCCACCTGGCTACCATCCCCTGATGACTCTAAGAAGTAGAGAAAAGGGTGTTGTGAAGTGTCAGGAACCATATTAGCAAGGCTAATATAAAAACACAGTTTGTATGCAAGCTTACATGAACTGCTCTTCATTTGCCTCAAGCATAGCTTAAACTGGGGGGATTTTCTCTTGCTATGTGACAAAGTCTTGTAAGGCTTCAGCACGAAGATACATAAAGGTAGAGTGAAGAATGCTGTTCTATCCTTTTTTCATAACCTATTTATTTTTTTCATAATCATCCCACTCCCGCCAAAAGTTTCTTTACCTTCAGCACTTTGCATGTTATTGTTTTTTTACTGCCACATCCCTTAGGATAATGCAGCAGGGTTTGTGTGTGTACGATTGAGAGACAACACTGTGAGACTGATGCTTTATGTAAATATTATCTGTACAATTCACATATGGAAATGAAGCTTCCAAAACAACCTCCTATGAATTAATAAGTTTCATCATGAAAACCATTGCATTTATATACATAAGGTATATAAATGCAATGCCCCACCCCTTTATACTACGGTCTTAAAATATTATTCATACTAAAGAAGTGTTTTAGCCTTGACTGATTTATGAATAAGGCACAATACAGGGTGAGAGAGATTATTTTCATATAAAAACACAAACATGCACACACGCAAACTGTTCCTAAACAATGTTTGTAGTGTTCTGGAACAAGTCCACTGCCATTAGAGAACAACATTGCCATGAAAGGGTGTACTTGGTCTGCAGCAATAGTTTGGTCCATGTCAAACGTAACATCCATATGAATGCAGCACCCAAGGTTTCCCAGCAGAACATTGCTTAGAGCATTACTCCACTTCCAACAGCTCTCCTTCTTCACATTTTGGTCAGATCTCTTCCCCAGGCAGGTAATGCACACCAGATCATGGCACTTTCCACTATTCTGTGCTGTAGTTCTATTGCTCATGTTCCTAGTGTAGGTCCTTTTGGAAGCAGGCCGGGGACAACATGGGCATTCTAACAGGTCTGAGGCTACTCAACCCCATATGCAGCAAACTGTGATGCATTGTGTGTTGACACTTTTCTAGCATTAAATATTTCAGCAATTTGTGCAACAGAAGGTCTTCTATGGAATCAGATATGACAGGCTAGCCTTGGGCACCCATGACACCGTGACCGGTTCACTGATTGTCATTATTTGGGCTATTCTTTCTGTCATTTTTGGTAGGTACTGACCACTGCATACCAGGAGTACCCTACAAGACTTGGCCGTGTTAGATTTCAAAATAACTGCATTGCTGTTCAGTGTTAAATTTAAGGTGTTTTCAATTTAAAACATTTGCTGTAATGCATCTGGCAGATGCTCTGGTCAGGAACAGATATGGTGTTGCTACCAGTATTTCAAATGGTTGATGCTTGACAAGTGGGTGAGATGGGAGTGGCACATCACAATCAAATGTTTGCAGTAACTATCCCTCATACAGCGAACTCAGGAAAGAATTGTTTGTTATTACTGAAAACAAAAGCCTTTTTAGAGATGGTCTGATCCAGTTTACTACCCATTACAGTTTGGCCCTTGTCAAAGTCGCTCAGATCCTTTCACTTGCCCAATTTTCTTGCTTCCAAAATCTCAACTTTAGGAACTGACAAATTTTAAATCTTTTAAAAGTTACATTTTGGTATGGTATGACCATGAACATGAATGATCAAGGTAAAGAAAGGTTTCATTTGACTTCAAGCTTTAAACAAATGTTACTTACACTAAGTGGTGATCTATTACTCAGCGAAGTCTAGCTGTTCACCGAAAGCCCAAATATCAGGAGACTTAGCAGACCTAATGATTTAAGTTATGGACATAAGTCGGAGGCAAATGTCTCAGATAAAAAGGACATTGCATCAAAGCAGGCCACTAGTCTTCAGCAGGAAATATATTCTCTTAATATACGTAATGACTGTAATGGATTTTTTAAGGCACTACTTAACTCTTAAAAGTTAAATGTATAAAACTGAAAAGATATAAAACAGAACAAGTTTTATATCTTTGCAATCAAGTGATAGTAAAATTGTTGGCTCATTTTCCTGAGTGTATTTGCATTTTAAAGAAGACAACTGTTCTGAAAGAGGTATGGGATGAGCGCAACCTTCCTTGGGTTTTGCTGTCTGGTGTTTGCATATCCAACTGCCACTCGATGTAAAGGCCAAGGCTGTACTAGAGCAGAGCTCCTAGTGCAGGTCAAAGGAACCTTCATTTTCCTATCAAATTCACATTCGCATCTGTCTCATTCTACTAATGTCCATGTGCTGTGTTTTACCCACCCTCGTTAAGAATGAGGAAAAATGGGAAGGTCCCCTACTATTACCACCCAAACACACGCACGCACGCACGTCAACAGAAGATAAAAGCTGCAATGTGATAGAATGTCTACTCTTAATGGCCAAAAACAGGAATTGAAAAATCAATTACAAGAATACACTCACCATCCGGACAGACAAAAACAAGAGAAGGCATTCCTCCATTAATTTAGTCTCTCTCTTTAAGTTACATCATTCTTCCAATGCCAACAGAATTTCTTTTTGTACTTCCACCGTGCAAAACTAAACAGCAGCATGCGACGTGCCTCAGGTGAGGAAGTTTATTTTTTAAAGGAGAAGAACAAAGAGAACACACATACACGTTAGAAACTGACAGGTGCTAAAGTGATGTGACTTCCTGTTTGTTGTTAAATTTAAGGTGTTTTTACAAGAGTTTTGTTGTTTTGAAAAATCTGTCATTTGGTAGATGCTCTGGGTGCCAAAAAACAATGCTAAATTGATGCCAGTTCCTTTTTTATGCAGAGTAACACATTGTAACATAGCTGGGGCTTTCAAATGGTTGATGCGAGATTGAATCAGCGAGACGGGAGTGCCACTCAAAAAAAGTAATAACAAAAAAACTGCTCAATCCTCTTACATCTTTGCATGTGCCATCTTAATTTTTTCCACAACATTTTGGATAGTAGTATCAGTAAGTGTATCAACAAGAATAGGTATACTGTATATATGTCTCAGTATCAGTAAAATCCTAACAAAGAAATCCTACTAATACAGTCATTTCATTTCATTATTCATCATGTTAAGGCGACTGAGGTTCTGTACAGCCATTTCTACTTTTCATAATCTATATTTAAAAAAACTATAAATATTGATATTTGCATGAAAATGAAGGATGTCCACAGGCAAACAATTTCCACATTGATGCATACTTAAATTACAAATGGGATTTTCAATTTGTAATTTATTAGGTATGCATTCATAAGGGAATTGTGGGCCTATTCTGACACCTTTTATTTTCATGCAAATGTCTATATTTATAATTAATATGATAAGGATCAACACCACTTTTTACTCAAGTGAAAAATGTTTCAGAAATGAAGGAGCTATAAGTCTTTCATGGTGAGGACTTCACATTTTCTCCAACTAGTTATTTATTGCAAATGTGAACACAATAATGTTCATGGCTGCAATTCCAAATGATGCAAATCCTTAACAAAAGCATTGCTGTAAGGCACCAGATTTTGAGTGAAAAAGCAGTAATGGATTGATTTCCTGATTCATGGAAAGTGGTCTAGTGCGTGTAGCTGTTGACCCAAACATAATATAAACAGATCTGGATTGGCTTGCTTCTCCTGAAACGTCATATGATCCTTGACTCCTCTATTTAGGGACTTCCAGATCAGTCCAGGAAGAAGAAGGCCTTTGAAATTGAGGGTCAAGCACAAAGCAAGAGCAAAAATGGTGTACTTTTCCACAGAATTATAACAGCAGTGTTTATATTTCCACAGACTTTTAACAGCAGCGCCAACTGTCAGGAAAGAGAACAAGAGGGATTTGTGTTTCGTATTCAGCTCATCTCAAATAACAGCTTATTTACGCTTACTCTTTCAGCCTGACTCTCATAGACTGGGTTACAGATCGCTGTCGTGGGAACGGGGCTGCTGGAGCAGCACCTGGACGAGCCAGACATAAGGGAGAAGCTTAGCTAGGTCAGGCAAAGGGCAAACAGATGAACAGGATTACAAAACATTAATAGTTCTAAATCTGAATTAAAGATAAATTGAAGGGCCCATCTGACAGACCATCAAACAGTCAGTTTTATTTTTTTTAATCTGTAAACAAGGTTAATACACACTCAAACTTAAGCTTAGGCTGTGTCCGAAAAGTGCACTCGTTCACTATATAGGGCACTATGTGTCAGCCATTTTGTAGTGGTGTCTAAAATTTCTAACCGTCATTTTCACTAGTTAGTGCACTACAAAATTGCCGCGTGACAAGCCAAAATATAGTGTACAGACACTGAATACACATATACAATCATGCACTGCGAGTTTCTTTTACCGTGCCTTACATAGTGAATGAGTGCACATTTCGGACAATCTGCACACTACTTTTATCGTGCGAAAGTTTGGGCCGGCCAGGATCGCTTCCCACAGCCCGCACATGAGACCCCGCCCACTATTCGAGCTGTGTCTGAACTAGAGAGACGAGGTGTGAGTTTATGCGACAGAGATAAATTGCCGAGATCTGGCACACTATTTAAGCAACAGTTAGTAAAGACGTAACATCCCGAGTGTCCGAAATTAACTAAACGTCACCTCCCCTTGTTCACTAGTTAGCCCTCTATATAGCAAACACTATGTAGTGAACAAGTTCATGAGTGAACAAGTGCACTTTTCGGACACAGCTACAATCTCACCAGTTTATACAATCCATCTATGCAAGGATGATTAATTTTGTGATGTCACAAGATCACCTTTATAAATATCTTTATAAATATCTTTCTACACAAGTTAAGTTTTGCGAATTCACGATGAAGTTGGAGAGAGGTTTTTGGTCTGGACTCCTTTTTAAGGAGACCCAGTAGAGGACAGCCACTACGGACAGAGCTCATTTACATATATCTTAAACGTACAACAAAACAGCCTGTTTCATTCTTCATTCTAATTCAACTAGCGGCCCGCGGGCCAGATCCGGCCCTTTTGATTTTTTTTTATGGCCCGCCAGACTGTCAGGAAATCAGTGAGTGATTCATGTGATATAATAAAGCAATAGGACTTGGATGATGAATGGCTGGTAGTCCCCTGCTACTTTCGCCAAGATTGGCCAATCCGAGCACAGATGTTGCCATATTATTAACCAATCGCAGCCGAAAGAGGTGGGATTTGTCACAAAATGGGTGTGTTACCTAATGCAGAGCATAGCTGGCGGTAACGAAAGAGAATCCGGCCACAAACACTCAGCGAGGGGAAAATCACACACAGCGAGGGGACAATCTTTGTAGTTTTAGCTTGTGATGCATCTACTCTAACGATTTTAACGGTCAGAATTCTCGTTTAGAACCGGACAGGGTTAAAACATAGGCATACCGGGCGCGGAATCCTGTCAGTTGCTAGACTACCCCCCACCCCCATAAACGGACCCGGCACGAAATCACGTTAACACAAACAATCCCACCCCTTCCCAGCACGATATTCTGTGGCCCCCGAACCCCCAGTGACTTTCGTATCTGGCCCACTTGCTATTGTAGTTGAATAGCCCTGTTCGAATTGTGACTGTTTTGGGTCCATGAACCCACAGAAACATAAGTGGACCTTTGTGAAAAAAATACAAAAATGAAGTATTGTAGAATTGGTAGAATACGGGCCTTTCACATTAAACGCTTTATATGCCTACGCACTAGTCTACCTTGGTTTACAGCTTTCTATCTTTTTTTAATTAGCTAGCTAACAGCCACTTACAATAGAAAACAAGCAATAACTTTAGGTTTAATAGAAAGTTTATTGTTTGTTATTCTAAACCATTATCTTTACAACATATTAGTTTAAACTAGCCAGACTGCTAATTGCACAGACTAGGAATACTTCACTAAAACCCTAAACATAGGCAAATAGACCATGAATTAAATCCATAAAAAAGACCATAACAAAGAAAACAAAGAAAACAAAGAAAACAATCACCTGATTACTGAATCAATATGTAATTCATTACATCCCACTTCTGATGACAATGAGCAATATGAAATAAAATATTAGTCTTTAAAATATTTTGACAACTATAAATGTGACAAATGGAAAAGGTCACAGTTATTCCTACAGCTTTAATTATAGTTATAGTAAACTATTTATTGTAAACATTACAGTAAATTAGTTCATTAGTAAACAGTAAACTGATCAATAGTAGGTAACTGTTTTTCTATTGAATATCACTAGTTTTCAGCACTAAAGTGTTTGCTGGCCTCTGTCTGACTATTCTGACCAATCCTTATACTATCACATAAATTAAACATTTAACTGTTAATGTATGACCCACATAGTTCTACTTTGTTCCTCCAAACTGCTGACATCAGGACTCTGTCAGGTGACATTGTGTCCTACCAGTAAGTAAAGTAAACATAGGTTTGCAGCTTTTGTTTACGCTGCCTGGCCAGCCATGATAACCATGATAAACACACTGGCTGACACATCAGTTTTCCAAAAAGCAGCTTTTCCTAATCTTGGTCCCTGCTGCTTTTAGTGCTGTTTCCAACCTGACTCACCTCATCACTGAATTACAAAGTCCATGATTACCAAGACGTGTCTTAAGTTGCTTCAGTTTTACGCTTAGTAACAAGGCTCTGACAATGTTGAGTTGTTAAGTAACCTCAGCTAAATTTGCTAACATGGTTTCAGACACTCAATTTTATTTGTAATTTTGTCAATTATTTTTTTTATTTTATTTATTACAATGTCTGAAATTACACAAGCAAGTCTTGATATAAAACATAAAAAAACACATTTTAAACAAATATAAGAATGAAGAAAACGAGTTTACCCAGGACGTTAATTGATGTTTTGGTTTATGTTGTTTCATTATTTGTGAACCGGAAAATTTACATATTCTGTCTGTTATCTATATGAAAGAAACTATCTATATGAAAAGAATCTGTTATCGTTTATGAAGGAGATGTAAATTTTGAGGGGGGTAGGGCCAAATAAGTGTATACTTCTGCCTACTCCTTTTCAAACACAAGAATGAAATGACAATATGTAATTATGATGAATGCACATGTTTGAAGTAAAAATTCACTAAACTAAAACTAAACTAAACTAAACAAAACATGCCTGGTAGCTGCATTACAAAACTAAAGAAGAAACACGTATTTCCCTTATCAACATTCAGGGAAAGAGGTGGAAATTTAATGCATTTAAAATTTACTTTAACTAATTATTTCTATTATCTAGGTGTTAGAGCAGAGAACACACTAATACATGCAACGAAAGGGGGGGGATGCACTGCAAAACTAGGGCTGGAAAAACATTGTGTTAAAGAAACAAGGATGTACCTGTGTCTCCCTCTCTCTCTGCAAATACTGCCGTGTCAACACCCCTGGTAGGTAAACTCACCACAGACCCGGATGCCCACAGCCAGGTAAACACGGACACAGCCATAAAAACTCAATAGACCCTTTTGTCATGTTCCTAACAAAGGAAGGGATACAGGACAATTGGACACAGTCGCATGTGGTTTACGCAGATCTACAACATATGCTCACCTGCAACCCAGCTTCATGTTTTACTGACTGAACACAAAAGATTCAGCCCATGAAAGTTCACAAATAATTATGTGAGATAGAAAAAAACAAACAATTGGCCAGCACAGGACAAGTGTTGACAAGGACTGACTAGAGCCAGCAGTGCTGTACTGTACACAGTGAACTGGTTAGGGGATGGGAACTAGGAGACTGACATTCACCACTCGGATGATGATGGGCGGCCAGCAGTCAGCTTGGTGTATCTCAGGCTCTTAAGGATTAAAGGTCAAACTCCCTACTTCTAGAGCTCAGCTTGAACAACAACTTCAGGCCTTTGAAGAGGGTCTATTGATCAGCTGGATCAGGTGAAACAGATAAGGGTTCAAACTGAACTCTGCAGGAATGCAGGATTTTCAGATTCTGATATTTTGTTACTGTCTTGATTCTAATGACATATACTATACATGACTCTATTTGACAAAAATCAGCACAATACCTAGGGTTTAAAAATGACCAAATTAAAGGATTAGCCAAACCCCTTCCTGCCCACTTTACCACCAGAAGGCAGCCCTAGATGTTTAGTGTTGACAGTGGCTCCCATGAAAGACTTCAATACATGCAAGTTTCACATTTGTCTTAATAGGTTGCTCTGAGCAATACTGTGATGTTTCTCATGTCGCCTTACACTAGATCATTATACTTCTGCATGTGTCCAAAAACTGTTCAAAGCTTTTGCACTGGTTGCATGTCCCTGAACCCCTACAGGAGGTTTTATTTCATCCCTCCAATGTTAAATCCAAAGGGATTATAGGTAGAAATTATAGGTAGCGTCACTCAGGACTCAATAAATACATGTATAATTTTAAAAAAGCATTATAGAGAGCGTGTTAACAACAACTACCACAATCAAGGCGTAGTCACTGCAAAAACTGCACTGAAAGAGATGATAGGATGCAGACCCTTTTGTATTATGTTTTTTGGCCGACTGTTCCTTCTTAAATCATTAATGTTTAGACATGCTGAGATCAGGGTTCCTACACCTTAAGGCAAAATGAAATTTAAGACCAACTTTACAACAAGCAATAGTAACATAATTTACTTAGGATTAGGGACAATATTGTCCCAATTATTTTTCATGACCCAGTGATGATATCAGAGGCATCAGGGGTACAGGCATGGTGGAGACTGGGAAATCATCCTGGTTTGTTGCTTTTGTATTTTTCTTATATTGTCTCTCTCTTTCTCTTTGCACTCTGTTCTTGTGTCACTCCATAGTCTGGTATGTTGTTTCATTTATTATGTACTATGTTTAAGGCTGCCAAAACAATAAATCTACTTGACTTTACTGAATATGAAAAATATTACAACTGCTGGTGCATTTAGAGAAATGCATTTGTGAAATTCTCTTTCAATATACTCTTGTCATATCGCCTACCTTTGTTAGGGTTGATCCTGAACAACTACAGGTTGGTCCTTAAGGAGTCCAAAATAAAACTAATGGAAATTGAATAAAATAATGGAAGAAATAAAATAAAACAATCAAAGTTTGAAAGTTGAATAGAAGGGCAGAGATTTAGAAGAAGGCAGAGAAGAAGATTTTTTTTTTTTACTTATTACCTAACCACCATTTGCAGTGCAAGTGACTGTAACTGTAAGTGACTTATCTACCATATTTATACCTTGCATATGTGTATATATCATAGTGTATAACATATTGATGTTTTTTATACAGATTTTTTAAATGCATTTATACTTTATTTATATTGTTCTTGTCTCTGTGTGTCTTTGCAGTTTTCTGATCCTGATTATTTTTTAGCAGTTCATTTTTTATTTTAAACCGGCTATAGTTGGTGCAGATCTGATACTGACAAGCAAAAAGGAGCTCTCCTCATCCTAACCTGAGCAGGGAGGGTTTAAAATGAACTCCACAAACTAGCTGGAAGATCTGCAGAAGCTTTGGCCAACACTGTTGTCCAGTTTTACCTTGATCTTGTGCAGGGACTTCTCCTCCTCCAGCACCTGGATCCAGACTGTGATGCCCCCTTTGTTGTAGGTCAGACTCCAGCCTTCGTCCGAGCAGCACTCGTTCCTGAAGCTGGAGAAAGCTCTGTCGTCCGGGATGAGCACCTCGTCCCCGGACATTTTGGCGCGACAGCGGGACAGAGAGAGAGAGAGAGAGAGAGAGAGAGAGAGAGAGAGAGAGAGAGAGAGAGAGAGAGAAAGTGCGCGCTCCCGAGAGGAAAGCAGTCGCCGGGAGCGCGCCTCAGACCAGATCCCGAGTGCTTCCGAGAGCAAATAACATGAAACGTGCGAGTCAGGACGCGGTTCTGTTAAAGTTTTGTCGTTAAACGTCTAGTCTAATGACTTACGACACACAAACAGAAAAAAACAACTTTTAAGTTCTGAAAAGCGATGCAAGCAGGTTGATTCGTGGGCGTGCAGGCAGGCGCGCGCACGAGCTTCTGGTTTAATTTTAGTTTTGATTTTCCCGCCAAATCATAACCGTTAGAGCCGCGCGCATCAACTGCAGCTCCAAACGGGGCTCTCCGGTGACCAATAAAAAAAATCGTTTTCCTCACGTATTATTGTTTTTTTTCTGTACCAGTCGACGTTGCGGAGCTCTGTAACGAAAGCTGAGGTGGACTGTGGTGCTGGCGAAGAAAGAGAATTTGTAAAATTGAGAAAATCGCCGTGTTTGTGCAGAGACGCCACTGCTCCTGGAGCTCCGATGAAAACAGCGGTGAGACTCGTGCCGGGCGCGCGCGTAACCAAGGCTACCAGGAGTGACTGACAGCCCGCACGGGGACCGCCCACATCGCTGCTCACGCACGCGCGTGAGGGGAAAGACGGAGAGAAGCAATTGAAGTGGAGAAGGAAAGAGAGAGTAGCAAAAAAGGAAACAGGAGGATGGAAAGAGAGTGAAACAATAGGGGATGAAGTGAAAGAGGGATCGAGTGTAGGAAAAGAAGCAGAGGGAGAGGGGAAACGAAAGGAAAATAACAAAAGAGTGAAATACAGGATGAAGAGAAATAGAGAAGAGGAAAGCACACAAGAAAACAAGAGGAACAGGAGAAAAACAGACAGGTGTAGAATGGAGAGAGTGAAAGAAGAGAGAAAACTATAAAGTAACAGGATAAGAAAAGCGATTCAGAAATAGGAAGGAGAGAGGGTGAGAATAAGCAAGAAAGAGTGAAAAGATAAGAGTGAGAAATAGGATGGAGAGAGAACAAGTAAGAAAGTGAGAGAGAAAAGAAGTGAATAGGAGAAGGAAAGAAAGTTAGATATAGGATGTAGCAAAAGAGGGAAAGAAACAAAGTAATAAGAAAGAAAGAGAGAGAAAAAAGAAAAAAAATGAGAAGAAAAGCGAGAGAACTAGAGGTGATGGAGAGAATACGAGAGAGAGGATATGGATGCTAAGAATAAGAAACGAAAGCAAGAGAGGAGATGAAGAAAAAAGAGTGATATATGGGATAGTGAGAGATTACTAAAGACCAGAATAGAAAGAAACAAGAAAATTTGAGAAATAGGATGGAGAAAGACAATGAGAAAAAGGAGAGACAAACAGGAGAGAAAGAGGTGGGATATAGAATGGAGAAGGAGAATAACAAGCAGGAGAGAAAAAGAGCAGAAAAGATAGTGAGAAATATAATTGAGAGAATAAATTCACAGCTGAAACCAGTCATTCACCAGCTGTGCCTCCAGCTGGGGCTGAACACTTGCAGGTACTTGCAGGTAGCGAGGATGTAGGTAAAAACATTCTGAACTTGTCTCAAGAGAGACCCAGTCATGCTGGGTTCTGGAGCAGTAGGCCCAGAGAAACCAGCTGTCTGTAACCAGATCTGGAATAAAATCGAATGCCAGATGTGACCATGGATGTCACGTTATAGGCAGGGATACGCGGTGGAAGTTGACTGGAATCCCTTCAATATCTAAAGATTTGAAGTCCCAGGGTCTTTAAGATCCCAGGGTGCCCAGAGTGGTGTGGGCCTACTGCTTCATGGTATTGCTGTGAATGAAAGTACAAATAGCTTACAAGTTAAATATCAAGTTTCACTCAGTTCGTGGCTTCAGAATGTTCCACCATCTGAAGGTTAGGGGGTAGGGGGTGTACAAGCATAGGAGGTTGGGGTTCACCTTTATCCCCATACTTCTAATGTTCTTAGAGCCGGGCTTATAGGTTATCAAAAACTAGAACAGGGTAAAAACAGGACCCATCCTACCACAGGTTCAGTCTTTTGTCTTGGCAAATGTATTCAAAGGGAGTGAGCTAGTGGGGCTGGAGAGAATATGAGAAAATAGCAGAGAATAAAAAGAAAATAATAAGAAAAACTGAGTGAATGACAGAAAGAGTAGAGCAGAAGAGAGGAAGGATAGAGAGAACAGATCCCTACAGTGGTTCAGCCACTTACCTTGGCCTTTTTCCAATTATTGATTTTTCTGCTTTTACCTTTGCTTTTTTCCCTCCTCTGAGTGGATCGAAGTGATGAGGCTGAATCCTAAATGGATCTCTGCTCCCTAATTAGTGCACTACATACAGGAGTTTGGGCGCCCGAGGTTAGGTCACATGTTATGGTGATTTTCTGCACAAAAGTAAGTCACATCCTATACACTTCTGTACATGGACTAGTTTGCTATAAAAATAGCAAAAATGTCATTTTTATGTTTTGTGCCCCCTCCCCACCCTTCCTGCTGACCTGCAATCACACTGCACTTAATGTTCTGGACCCAAGCATGCTTACATCATCGCTTCACTCCTGCTTTATTCATGTCATCCAGCAAGCTGACAGTCTGACAGAGTGTGTCCCTCACCTTCAGATTCTGAACCTGCAGTTTTTTCAGCTCCTCACATTAAGTTTTTCCCTGGTCCATGAGTATGAAGATAGTTGCCAATTGTACCAAATATCTGAGAGTTTTTGTGTGTTGTGCAGGGGCTGACTGGGACAAAAAACAGCGCTGGCATTTTGGGGTAGAACGGCACACCACATACAATACGCACACCAACCATATTTACGCTCCTATGAATGTTTATATACAAACAAAGTAGTATTCGATAAAAGTACTGTTCAACAAAGTAGTATTCAGTAAATTATGAACTGTATATTGACTGTATATGTCTGTATATTGCTCTTAAATGCCTACAGAAAAGCTGCCGCTAAGACCACGCCCCAAAAGTTGCCTTCTACTCACACCACACCCAATAATAGGTATTTAACTGCTGTCTCGCTGTTAATGTTGATGAATAGTGGTTAAAATGAGACAATTTAGTTCAACATAGAAGACATGAAAGAACTAAATTAAATGTCTATAATGTTATAAATGGTCGTTCTCCTAGTGGTAACACCAGTTATTAGTTTATTTCACCCACGTTCATAAACATAACAAGATAATCTAATGTGGCCGTAATTGTTTTATTGGCGTGTTATCACCATAACTCATTAACAGCTAGTTTATATACCACCACTAACTGTCTAGTTCTGAAAGCAGTCCAACTCACTGCAGGTTCCTGTTTTGACTTTTTTGATGAATGCAAGCACAGAGACTGAAGTGAAAGGGGGTGGTGTTTAATAAGTTGGTTGAGCAGCCCAGTGTCAGTTGGCCCGCTGATCTATGAGTCTTACAGACCCGTCAGACAAATAAGTAAATAAATTGATTAATATGGTTGGCCCAAATATCCCATCGGCCCACTGGGAAAATGCCCTATTTGCCAGATGGTCAGTCCGACCCTGGTGTTGTGTACAGTTGTTCCAATGAACACTGCAGCTCTGCTGGAGACCAGAGTCATCCCTTTGTCGCCATGTTTGTTGTATGTGACAGTCAGAGTTGAGTTTCTTGCTCAGCCATGGTTAGTGATGACACTAGATGCCAAATTTAACTGAGCCTGGGCCAACCTCCTCAAGTAGTCCTCAAACCTATACCATGCGATTGCTAACTAACTGCACTCTCCTAGTAAGCAGCACCTTTAAATATTTAGCAATAGTTTAAATGTGTTTGAACAGTTATTGAATAATTTAATTAACTGAAATGGTTTGATTACTTCTTTGAAATGCAATATGAAGTACCATAAGTACAGAACTAGCCAATGAACAGCCACCTTATGTAGTCACTGAACGGCGAAGACGAGGAAACAGCTGAGCAGGGTCTGTAAGCATTCAGTGCCAAACTATGTCTGTGTGAGAATCCCATTGTAACGGTTTCTCTTCATCTTCAGAACCATTTGGAACCATCACAGTGAAAAAGAGGCTAAGACTCCCACTCAATCTAGGTGCAGCCAAAAAAGACTGTTGTCCAATAAGCAGTGATCTTTGCTCCATTAAAACAGCATGAAATTAAATCTGCCAATAATGCCCATCTATGGGTTTTGCTTTCACTGGCTTCCAGAGACACATTCATGCAGACGCTCTATTAACCATTTAAACGCTGTGTTCTAGGGGAAGCAGCACTTCCTGTGTAGAATTGTCGCAACCGCCACAGTGAGGATCTTATTGCAGTTTTTCTGGTACATAAGTCACATTGTGTATTGTGGAATTCACATGGGTAGAAAACTCACCAAAGTGTGCTGTTCAGTTGGACTACAGCAGTGATACCCAACCCAGCCTCTCTTTGCTCCACTTTTTTGTGCTCCCAACACAACTGATCAGATTGATTGAGGCTAATTACTAAGCCTTTCCTGGGTTGACATGGGGCGCAAGGACCGAGGTTGGGACCGTATGGATTATGCAATTTTTATTCATTTTTTAAGGAAAAGTCTCAAGAAGACCTACAAATTTTGCCAGATAAATGCAGAGTTCTGAAGAAAAATGGAGAAGATAACAGGTTTTGAAATCTGCGGATATGGTGTGGCTGCATCACTCCCACACACACAGAAACATTAGCAATGTCTTTTGTTTTCAGGAAATTTCAAGTGCTTTGTCACTGTTGAGAGCCCACAGAGGGTAACTGTGAGTGTGTGTGTGTGTATGTATGTATGTGTGTGTGTATGAGAGGGGGGGGTCTTTTTATTTGAGTGTATTAAAGCTATCATAATAGCTCTCAGACCTTGTTATCACTAAAGATTCAGCCTTGCTGTTCAGTAGTCCATGGTTTAAGTTTGAAGTTTATCCAAGGGTTTAATGTTTATAAAAGCTACCTCATGTAATTGTATTTACCCAGTGTTCATTAATATTTTGTCTGAAACCTGAGGTATTATTTCGCAAGAGTTACATATATCAAAACATAACATACAATATACACTATTCACAATAAGTAAGGGATATCGTGAGAGATTTAGTGGATGTCACACATATGGTGTTTGTTTCACTTCAGACGTTTTTGGGATAGGGAGGCAGTTGTATTGGGGTGATAGACACACCTCATTTTGTGTTTTCCATGTAATGGTCTCATTG
>JBBJLR010117224.1:0-20115 GCA_037577145.1 Brachypetersius gabonensis | reverse complement strand
AGAGAGAGAGAAAGAGAGAGAGAGAGAGAGAGAGAGAGAGAGAGAGAGAGAGAGAGAGAGAGAGAGAGAGAGAGATGGAGGAAGGGGTATTGGGAGATGTCGGCAGACTTAAACAGAGAGTGAGCAAGAGAGGGAAGGCGGGAGAAAGAGAGAGAGAAAGGAAGAGCGTGAGAGTGAGAGAGAGAGCATCTCTAGGGAAATCCAAACACAAACATTAGCCTGCCTGAGCTCTCTTTAAGCACTCCGGTCTACGTGTTGCCTCTATACTCGAAAGCCTTGCAATAGAGGATCTCATTACCTCTCTAGTGCTAGTCCTGTCATTTTGGTGCCTGTGGGAGATGGGACAGGAGAATTCTGCATGTTTGGCAGGAAAATATAGGACATATATATAGGGCAGAAATTAATCTACTAAGCATAACGGCTGGTTGCTTTCCAGGCCAGGTTTTTCTCTGTTCATCCTCTTTATCAATGTAAATAGGTAGACCCCAAATGCGCCCACTAGTCAGCCTGACCTGGGTCACTGTTCCGTTTCCTATCACAGCATCAGCAATGGAGAACTTGGAAGATTAATTTTTCCCAGTCTAGCTCAGGTTATCAGACTACATCAATACCAGAATAGAAGCTGGTGCTACAGACTCATTAACAACACATCATAATGTATTCATTTCAGAATTTAGCCAGAAGGAAGGATAGGAAAGAGTGGGTTAAGGTTTTTCATTATTCTTATTAACTTAGTAACATATTTTTAAAAACACTGATACAAAACAATACCTTAAAGCGTCATTGCTTAGTTTTTGGTGACACCCAGTACTGCATACAAGTCAAGTAGATTTGTATTGTCATTTCTACCATATACACAGTACATAGTAAAAATGAAACAACGTTCCTCCAGGACCATGGTGCAACATAAGAGCAGAACAGAACACAAGTGCAAAACAGGACAGAACAAGAGCAACAACACCACTAAACAAGACAGGACAAGACAATGTATAGTGTGAATAACAATGGCAACACTGAGAATACGCACAGTATTTGACCAGCACTGTAGTTTAGCAGAAGAGATGTATGCAGGACATCAATAAATAAATATGTGGAATTAATAATGGCAATAAATATGACTGTGCGGTTTGTAGCAGCATACAAAACAGAGCGAGAGAGTCATGTGTTTTACAGAATGTGAGATATGAAAAGGGTATTTTAACTGGTTATTAAAGTCTGGTTAAGGAGTCTGATGGCCTGAGGGAAGAAATTGTTCCCCATTCTAGTAGTGGAGGCCTGAATGCTACGGTACCTTTTACCAGACCGGAGGAGGGAGAAGAGTGTGTGTGAGGGGTGAGTGGGGTCATCCACAATGCTGGTGGCTTTGCAGATGCAGTGTGTGGAGTAAATGTCTGTGACAGAGGGGAGAGAGACTCCATTGATCTTCTCAGCTGTTCTCACAACCCTCTGTAGGGTCTTCCAGTCCAAAACATTGCAGTTTCCGCACCAGGCTGTGATGCAGCTACTGAGAATACTCTCTATGGTCCCTCTGTTGAACATGGTGAGGATTGGGAGTGGGAGGTGCGCTCTCCTTAGTCTCCGCAGACAGTAAAGACTCTGCTGGGCCTTCTTGGTGATGGAGCTGGTGTTGAGGGTCCACGTGAGGTTCTCCGAGATGTGGACACCAAGGAACTTGGTGCTCTGGATGATCTCCAATAAGGAGCCGTCGATGCTCAGCGGAGAGTGATCATGTTGTGCCCTTCTGAAGTCAACAACCATCTCCTTTGTTTTCTCCAAGTTCAGGGACATGTTGTTGGCTCTGCACCAGTCCATTAGCCGTTTCACCTCCTCTCTGTATGCCACCTTGTCGTTCCCGCTGATCAAACCTACCACAGTTGTGTCATCAGCAAACTTGATTATGTGGTTTGAGCTGTGCATTGCTGCACAGTCGTGGGTCAGCAGTGTGAACAGTAGAGGGCTAAGTACACAGCCCTGAGGAACCCCTGTGTTCAGCGTGGTGGTGCTGGAGATGTTGCTCCCAGTCCTGTTGTGTCTTAATGTGCCTCATGACGAGCCTCTCGAAGCACTTCATGATTATGGGTGTGAGTGCGACGGAACGATAGTCATTGAGGCAAGACACTGATGATTTCTTTGGCACTGGGATGATGGTGGGGGTTTTGAAGCACATTGGGATGACAGCCGTGCTCAGAGAGATGCTAAAGATGTTTGTGAGAACATCTGCCAGCTGTTCTGCACATCCTTTGAGCACGCAACCAGGAATGTTGTCAGGTCCAGCAGCTTTCCGTGGGTTGACTCTGAGCAGAGTTTTCCTCACATCAGCCACAGTCAAACAGAGTACCTGGTCGCTGGGAAGTGGGGTGGACTTCCTCACTGCCTTGTCATTTTGGGCTTCAAACCGTGCATTGAAGTTGTTCAGCGCATCTGGAAGGGAGGCCTCACTATCACAGGCTGGTGGAGATGCCCTGTAGTTGGTGATGGCCTGAATGCCCTGCCACATGCGTTGTATATCCCCAGTGTCCTTGAAGTGGCTGTGGATTCCCTGGGTGTTGGCGCGCTTTGCAGCTCTGATGGCCCTGGACAGGTTGGCCCTTGCTGTTCTCAGGGCAGCCTGGTCACCTGATTTGAAGGCAGCGTCTCGAGTTCTCAGCAGCGTACGCACCTCTGCAGTCATCCACGGCTTCTGGTTGGAACGTGTGGTGATGTTTTTGGTGACATCATCGATGCACTTGCTGATGTAGCCAGTGACCGACTCTGTGTACTCCTCCAGGTTGGTAGAGCCCCTGTAGGTTGCAGCCTCTATGAACATGTCCCAGTTAGTGTGCTCGAAACAGTCCTGAAGAGCAGAGATGGCTCCTGGGGCCAGATCTTTGTCTGCTTCTGGACGGACCTGGTACACCTGACGAGCGGTCTGTATGATGGACACGTGATCGGAGAAACCGAGGGGTGGGTGGGGCTCCACGCAGAACGCGCTGGGGATGTTTGTAAAAACACAGTCCAGAGTGTTCACACCCCTAGTCGGAAAGTCCACGTGTTGGTAGAATTTGGGGAGGACTGACTGGAGGTCTGCGTGGTTCATATCACCAGCGACAATGAACAGCCCGTCAGGATACAAGTTTTGGAGCTGTCTGAAGGCTCCATTCAGTTCTGGTAGCGCGTTGTTTGTTTATGCACTGGGTGGAATGTACACCGCGACTATGAGCTCAGTGGTGAATTCTCTCTGTAAATAAAATGGCCTACATCTGACAGACATAAGCTCCAGCAGCGGTGAGCAGTAACTCGAGTTCAGCACAGCGTTCACGCACTAGTCTGTTTCTTGTCCAGGGAGTGAACGTTGGCGAGGAAAATGGATGGTATTGCTGGATGGCTAGCATTGGTCTTTAGCCTGCTGTGGACTCGTCCTCGCTTGCCCCGCTTGCGCTTTCTCGCGCACTGCTTGCGGTGCCACTTCGCCCGGCCACCAGCATCAGGCAGCGCTGTGGTCTGAGGTTCGTGCAGCAAGTCGAGATCTCGGAGTAGCAGCAGCAGCTCATCACCGAGGTAAGCTACATGCTTATCTCTTATCTGGAGCAAGGTCTGGTGGTCATAAACATGTGTATCATCTGTTCGGATACATGTTTGCGAGTTTCAGTGTGAAATCTTGAGAAGAAACACAAAATAGCACCAAAGTGTTGGACCCGGAGTGGCCGCTGCGTCCTAGTGCGCCACCATCTTGATTAGCCCAGCTTCAACACACCTGATCCAGATCATGAATGACTCCATAAATAGTCGATGAGATCAAGTGGGTTAAAGCAAAGAATACTTAAAACCATTTGATGCTGTAGTTCGATAGGAGCTGCAAAAACAAACATAGGTTATTAAGACATATTAACATAAAAATAAAACAATAAGCCTTGTTGTTACCAAGAAAATCCTCACTGACCAGGTACACCTAATCCTGTGGATATGATTGTCCATGTGTAAAAGTGCATGCATGGCTTTATCTAACCCATTTGCTGAGTCCTACATCCTGAGAAGGCAGCTGCACAGCACATGCAATAACAAGGTTCTCTATAATCTGCTTACTTAAATTATAGAACACATTTCAGCATAGACAAGTAGAACTGAGACACTGGGAGAAGACAAGCAAAACAGCAAAAAAACATCTTCAAATAAAGTCCATCCTGCTGGGAGATGTCCTGTCAAAGAATGCACAATGAGAGTATGCCACCATTTGGAGGATTGCTGCACCCTGAAAGAGAATGTTTTTAGTCTTTTATCAGAAGACGGTCAATGATGACTGGGGACCTGTCCTCTAAAAAGGAGTCTGTTGCAAAATTTCATCATGGGTTGCAGTTTTAGAGAGGAATCCCTCAATGTCCTTAAAACCAACCAAACAACTGCTAAAACTGCTAATAAAAGAAATAATGCTAAAATTACTAATATATTCACATAACATGAAAACACTAAGTACACTTAAGTATAGCATGTTTTAATGTGTATAAGAACAAGTAAATTCATATAACCCATGTAAAATTTTATCTGTACATCCATCTGTAAATATTCAGTTTCTTCTTGTACATATCACCTTACGTTCACTCATAACTTATAACTCATAACTTAAAATTTTTACCTTTATCCTGCACTTGCTGTTTATTGCACTTCTGGTTAGACCTAAACTGCATTTTGTTGCCCTGTACTTGTACATGTGTAATGACAATAAAGTTGAATCTAATCTGAATCTAATCTAATTACCATGAAAAAGATACAAGAAGGCTATAAAGGATGGTGAGGTGGGAAATCACCCGGCATGCAAAAGATTGGAGGTTGGCTACTCATCAAGGCATGGCGGGATAAAAGTCCTGCGCTGCCCACTATTGTAAACTGTTTTGGAATACAATGTTTGGTAAATGTTAAATTTAACTGAGATGTTTTGTAAATACTGAATTTAACATGCTTTCAAATTTGAACCTCAAATGAAAACTTGAGTAGACTTTTAGCATGGTTGGCAGTCTCTTTGTGTTTCAAAATGTTCTGGAATATTCAAAAGTACTCATTAGTTACCTCAGACCCTTCCTTATGCTTTGCATAGCAGCCACATTTTCCCTGGGACCACCATGGGCCAGGTAAACTCATGTACCAACATTTAATTTCTCCCATTGGTCTAGTCTAAAGGTAATCCTGTCCCTAAAGGCTGGTGGCTTGCATCGTGATGCACTAAGGATGAACAAATGCCAAGAGGCTTACAGGCTTTTGATGTGTAATATTAATGTGAGCTTCCAGCATTCAAGTCGCCATTCAGGATTGGAGTTAGGGGGTAGAATGACCACGAATTTTCTGCTCTGATGTAATCCTGGGATAACTCAAGAGTCCAAACCCATCATGTCTGCGTCACAGAGCATCATCAGCCACAGGCAGTTTCCCAGAACCAGGGGGAAGCAGGGGTGTGCCGGTGATACCCTGACTATATCCCAGAACTTCAAACATACTGGGAAGACAATAGCAAACAACAGCTCAAAGGAAAGTGTTATGTGTCTCCAGTGATTGGTACAGGAAGTACTAAACCAAATTGATACCAGGACATGATTGACCCAGGGTAAGAAGAAGATAAAATGATTTCTTAGAGCTGGATCCCCAGTGTTTAGATGAAACACTGCTGTTAGAAGGTATTCTTGGCTTCCGAAACTTCTTAAAGGACAGAGCATGGGAAAAACATTGTTAATGGCATCTAAACACTGCGGCAGCTCAAAAGCTTTTATCGGGCCGTAAATATTGGCTCAACCACCAATACTCAACCCAAACCCAATGACAGTGTAGGAAAAATAAAAGTGAGCATTAGACCATCCATAAAGAAACAAAACAAATAGTTTTACCTAAAACGATCTTTGTATAGTATATTGTTTTCATGCTGGGCTCAGGGACCTTGTTGCCAAAATCTGTCAACATCAATTTGCCAAATTAATGGTTTGAGGAAAGAAACAAAAGAATAAAATACCAAAAATGCAGGCTACAAATCCAAACCGAGGTCAGGAAACAATCACTACATCGAACCCTAACTGAAACATTCCAAGCTTTTCTGTTAGATCTTTCTTCACTTTTTTCAAATAGGGCCCCAGAAAAAAAACAAGAGACATCAGTTTCTCAGGTTTTATCAATTATAGATGCAAGTTCTGAAATGAATAGCTTTGTTTTAGTTTTTAAGAAGCGTTTACTGAAAACAAATATCTTGTTCACTCAAACAAAATGGCAATAGTTATCTTTGACCTACTTCTAGTAGTGTTTTGCCATCAAGCTGGTCACATTGCGAGAGGAGAGTGTGGATTACAGCGGTGTTTTTATACTTTTCCTACTTAAATAAGATTTAATTCAGGTGATCCGTAATCAGTACCTCATAGAGCAGAATAGGCAATTATTATTTGCTAAATACACAACTTTGAATGTATAAATTTGAGCATCGTTTCTGTCAGTATTTTGTTTCGTTTGGATGAAATCGCAGTCTCAAACATTTTTTTTTGCAGTCAGCTATCAGTCTTTCACTTCTCGACTGATTTTTTTCTGCATTTTTCCTTGCAGCATGCTAGACATACTTTTAAGCTCATATTCAGTTTCTTTATGGTTTCTTTAGGTTAATAACTTGTGGCATTGGTTGATATTTAGTAGAATCCTGGCTATTAAATTACAGTATAATAGATCCACCCCTGTTCTTAACAGCTGGCAGGTGTTCCCTTAGTGAAAGGTGTTTTTTGTCCTGGCCTAGTAGGTAGGATGCTTGTCTCTGGACCAAGAGGTCATAGCTTCAAATTCTAACTTCAGCATACAGTACAACCACTGGGTTCCTGGGTAAGACTCTTCAACCCAAGTTGCTCCAGAGAGACTGCGTCCCTGTAGTTAAATCATCTGCTAAATGCTGTAAATGTAAACTAAATCTTGCTGTGGGTCCTTGGTAAAGACATGAGGGCTTTCCACGGTATACTTTCCCAGTCTGAATGCATTTTTCAGAAATGTGTTTTTTTTTTCAATTATATTTTAATTAAAATTACAAGCATTACAAAATTACAAAATTACGAGAAACTGAGTATATATCTGTTCTGGTCTTCTTTTTCCCTGCAAGTTAATTACCTCTAGCATCAGATCCTCAGTCAGCTGCTCAGATGAGACCATGACTTTTGAGTGTAAGCATAAAATCCTTAGAGGTTTGAAGGGGGTAAGAAACAGCATTGAACAGATACAAACCATTCCAGGTCAAGAGATAAAACAAAGGCATTGAAATCCAAAAACTGTTCCAGGTAACACAGAGCATACAGATTCATGAAAGTAAGGAAAAGCACATAATACACAAAATGCTGAGCAAAAGTCATAGTTGAAAACAGTAATATTAACAGTAATAACAGTAAAATATTTTAGTCTTTTTTTTGCATGTTTTTTGCAAGTTTTGCATGTTTTTTCTACCTTAAATGGTTCTAAAGATAAACTAAATTGTTTGTATATTTTCCATTACAAGGTTGTTGTCACTAATTTTTTTTATATAAGTCTCACTGATGCGTGTTTCTCACGCTCAGTGCGTGAGAGTTGGCAACCCTTTTATCTACATGTACAACAAACAAACAACATATAAATATGCAAAACATTATAAGTATAAAAAACCACCACGTCAGCCGAACCACCAAGCTTAATTTTTTCTAAAAATGACGTTTCTACCTAAACCCTTGAAGCTACATGTCAGCTAATTTTTAGTCTTTGCCCATGACCAAATGTAATTTGTGATAATCCACTCCATCTCATTTTCTATCCTCTTAACATGTTTTTTAGAGTATATCACGAATATTGTCATTACTTAAAGAACACCGATTAACTCCAGGACAAGGAGAGCATAACCAGGTGTGGTTCATTTAATCGTGTGCTGTGCAGTGTGTGAAGCGGTGTGGACTGCTTGTGCTTTCTGTCTGTTCTTATCAAACCTCAGAAAACATTTTATATCATTCATATTAATATTTTGGATTAGGAACTGTAAAAAAAATAGTATAATGTAAAATCATGGTTCTGTATTTTTGCTAGATTGTCACTTTCTAATCCAAACCTACACTTTAGCAGGAATGCTTTAACAAATAAAAAAGCTGATTAGTCTTTTTCTCTGTTTGTTATTTAAGGCTTGTTTACTGTTTAAGTTTAAGAATCATTACAGTAGAGAATTGATAATAATATCAGTCAATAATCCAGGGTTTTAACTAAAACTATTATTAGAACATATGCAATTATATGACAGTTTTTCTCAGTTCGCTCAGTAAATTGGTATTATCCCTGGTACTTTGTGCCTCATATGCTAGATAACACTGCAACTGAGATTTTTTCCCTGTGCTCCCATGATGCCAGACATTTACAGTTGGTGTGAAACGAGCATTTGCCATTTTAAGCCTGTAGAATTAGTAAGAGTTGAGGATAGAATACTGAGAAGGTGGTAGGAAGGTGTGTGTGTGTGTGTGTGTGTGTGTGTGTGTGTGTGTGTGTGGACGTGTATATCCATATGCACAAGTGTGTGTGCGTCTGTCTCATTAGCCCTCTGTCTGCCTGGCAGAATGCCACACTACTTGTCACCATAGCCTACTGTTGCCTTGTAGCTGCTTTTCACACTGTGACGGCCCACCATACCCATGTGTGACCGCTGAGGCATTGTGTCAGTGATAATGCATTCTTCCTCTAGAGCCACACCATAATGAGGGCTGTGTGTGACATTTCTCAACCTTTTTTCTTTTCTGACATGATAGTGTCTCATACATCAGGTCCCAGAGAGGCCAATGTCAGAGCATATACTATGATTAGCATGTATTAGCAAGACATAGTATGCCTACTAGCATTACTAGCATGGACATAGCTGGTCAGCTGTACAAAATTGAAACTGATTTATCTGAATTTAGTATAATTTAGACTGTATTAATACCACACTGTCCTTGGCTAGAGTCACTGATTAATACAGTTTTGCAAGATTTATTTGCAGTACATATATCACTAAGGTTAACTGCGTATTTTACAAGATCTGAAAGGTTCTGAAAAAAGAATCATTCGGAATGAATCTATACAGTCCATACAGTCCATACAACTGTCTGTAAATGCTTAGGCATGCACAGATTAGATGTGTTGTTGATATGTTTTTATGTAAATATCAGAATAGAGCTAAATTTATTTATAGAGGACAAGGGGAGCTAGCGTGCAAAGGAGTTAAATCAGATCATTATTCTGCTAAAATAAGAAAACATTCTCCATTATGCTGCAGCTCAGCATTTTCATATTTGATTCAATTATTTGCACAGTTGCAAGCCTGCAGCTGCATGTTTATTACTGCTCTGTGTCCTGTCTTCGTATATGTTTTAAAACTTTCTTGTTTCATTTACAAAAGCAATTTAGCACATATAATTTTAGTAAACGGTACCTTCTGTAACCATGTGTGTTGAGAGAGTTATTACTACATTTCTTCTGTTTAGGGGTTTGTTTGGGCTGCCCGCACACTGCTAATGCTAATGCATCTAGCAGCAGTGACTGTTTTTTTGTTCTCACCCGTGATCAGCATTGTTGTTTACAATCTTCTATTGGCCTGCACTCCAACAGCATGTGACATCATCCACTTTGTGACTGCAAGACTTTCATTCTCATCTCTGGAGAATTCAACAATGTTCTACAGGACACCTAGCAGATTCACATAGTTTGTGGACTGTCCAGAGAAAATAAGAACTGGGTTGTAAAAACACTGGGGTGTAAAAAAAAAAAAAAGTCAAAGAGAGAATACTGCTGCACAGCCATCCCACCTCTGGGCAAATCCAATCACCTCCTACCCACTTACTGGACTGCCTACATGGATTATGGACTGCCTGACTGAAAGGCCACAGCATGTGCGGCTACAGGGCTGTGTTTCTGACACATTGCTGTGTAGTACTGGAGCTCCTCAGTAAACAGTACTGTCACTGTTCCTCCTCAACCTGTACACATCCAACTCCAAGTACCATACGGACGGCTGCAAAAATTCTCTGATGACTCAGCGTTAGTCAGACTTAAAAGTTGGGATGACTCAGAATATCAGCTGGGGGAGATTTGTTTGGCTGATGTGGGTTGAATTAGATCAATACCAAAGAACATTCTCTTGTCAGTCCTCTGGCCATTAAGGAGGTGGATGTGGAGATTATTCAGTACTACAAATACCTTGCTGTACACAAGGAAAATATGTTGGACTGCTGAAAGAACTCTCTGGCCACATACAAGTAGGCTTTACTTCCTACAAAGTCTTTAATCTTTTAGAGTCTGCAACATTATGTTAACTTTAACATTGTTGTGCCCAGTGCAGTTTTCTATGCATGGTGACGGCATGTAAGTGGCAGACACCCAGAGATATAACAAACTGGGCTCAGTGGTAGAGGAACTCGTCAAAGTTACAGTGTTGTGGTCGAACCGAAAAACACTCAAGAGCATAAAGAGCTCTGCTAAATGCTGCACAGCCATCAGGCTCACCCTAACACTCACACTCATCTGAGCAATATCTGCTCCTCCTCAGTTGTCAAATTTCTTATGGTGTGCTAAATCATTACTATCACATGCAATATGTTTATTATATGCAATTGTTTATTATGTGCAATCACATATTATGTCACTTATGTTACTACTTATTGCACATGACAAGACTATTGCACATACCACTGCTTATCTCACTACTCATGTAACTTAAGTCACTAATTATGTCACTCTGCAATAGTATTATTATGTACAATATCACTACCTATCTCACAATTACATGTAATAACAGACTGAGAGTGCACTATTTCTAGTAAGCTACTTCACCACTAATTTTGGTTATTGTAGTATTCATATGTACCTGTCTTATTTTGTGTAATTAGAATAGTGTATTTAGTACTTAGAATTTCCTGAGTATTTATTTAGACTTTTGTTTTGACTTATACTTGTGATGAGATGCAAAAAGAATCCAAATGCAGAGTATCGTAAATGGTAGAATTTATTACTTCCAAAGTCCACAAGGCAAAAAGGGAAAACCAAGTCCAGATCCAAAGTCAAAAACCAGAAAATCCAAGGCAGCAAACAAAATGAGTCCAGCAAGAAAAAAAAGGGAAGTCGAAAGAGCAGAAACGGGTCAAAAGCTAGAATGGGGATCAGGAATAAACAGGCTCGGTAACTACACAAGGCAAGTATACTTCGCACTGGGTCCTAGTCAGCATCGTCCATATATACTTCCTGCACCTAGTATTCAGGTGATGCTGATCTAGACCTAATTGTTCTAGTGGAAGTCCTGGAGTGCTGTTCAGGATTGGACTGTTCAGTAGAGCCTGCTTGCCACTGCCTTTCACCTCCTGTGCCAGGCCTCACAATGCTACATTTTAAATTGTTCTTGTTTTTGTGTCTACGTGTGTCTGTGCAGTTGTAGCATATGCAGTTTCTTCTGGGATTGATAAAGTGTTCTGTTCTGGCTACTCTGTAAAGCATTTCACACCTTGCTTTCTGAACTTCTTTATGTTAATGGTTAGCTAATTGCGCTGTCACTGCTTACATAGGGGCTGCTTATGCTGAGTGAAGACTGAAGATCGTTGAAGATTGTTGGCCTAATGCTATACTAGGTCTCAGCATTCTGTATAGCATACCAGCCAATTACAGCCACAAACATAGGAAGCAACCAGAGTGATGATTTAGATGAAAGACTGCCTACCAGATCTTGCAACCATTCCTGGTTCAATAATAAAGGCCCAATTTAGAGGAAGGCGATACCTCACTTAGGTAGCCTTTCACACTAATCTGCTTCAACGTCTAATGTTTATCTACTTTAATGGGGGGTGGGGGGTTATATTTTATTAAGGACACTAGTGGTACAGCAAAGACAGAAACAAATTATAAAGCTGTTTCTGTGATTAATATTGTTTGCCAGGTTTCAATGAACGATTAATTATAGGAATTAATTACAGCTGACTAAAGACACACCAGTACAAGTCCATGAAAGACGAATTGCATCACAGCCACTTGAGCAAAAAAGGCTGGATTTGACAAGGGTGTTTCTCCTGATGAAGAACCGAGCTTAGACTGGAAACAAGGACTGGAGAAAAGATTAAATGGAGCACCATTGGAGCCAGTGTTTCTTGTCTGATTTTTGAATACATATGAAGCTCTCAAAGGGCTCAGAAAGAGGAGGGATAAACAGTCATATAAGCATGTGTCTGTTGTTGGGGTGACTCCCAAGTCAGCAACTGACTATACGGGGAACATGCAGTAACTTTGAGAATAATGATGCAAAGCAAACGCTTATTTATTTAGAATGAAGATTAAAGATCGTAGGAAAAATGAAGCTCATATTTTTGCCCTTAAATTTACATGCATATGAATTTTCCACATTCTGAAAATACTAGCATTCCTCTGTTCCTCAGCATCATATTTGGTTTTCGATCAAATATTCAGGTCAAGACTATTTAATAAAATTCCAATTTTGTTTCATTATTGTAATAAATGTAATTATTACATTACTGTAATAATCATTTTTCTTTTCAAATAGAAACTAATTAATACAGTTTAACTGAATGTTGTGTGGTGCAGAGTGTGAAAAACTAAATAAAAATAATTTGCATTCATAGTTTCTGACTATGGTTTTTGAAAGTGGTACTTCTGATTCTTTTTGTCTGTTGCAGCTTATCAGATGTCTAAAAATATTTTGACATTGTGTATTGCGAAAACATTTTAATGTACAGCAATATTGTATTTATTGCTCACCCCTAGCTTAGAAAGCATGAAAACTGTGTTGTGCCATTTACATCAGTTTATCACATCAGATCATGAACTACAGTTTATGTAAATCTACTACTTGAACCGAAGGTGGCCATTACAGGTGAAGAGAATGTGGCCCTTACAGCCAGAAGACATATATGATACAAATCTACTGCTCACCATTAGATTTAAGCATATACACTATATGGGCAAACGTATAGTATTGTCATATAATGTATAACAATTTGGGAACTAAAACTGGTCAGACTGAGAGATTTTTAAAATACTTATTCTACTCTATTTTTCTACTCTACTCTATTTTCTATTTGTCTCTTCATCGCCATTCATTCACAGAGAGAAACACAGGGGCAGAATGTTGCCTGGATTTACCTAAATCTTTCCCCTGGCCTTTGCTTTCAGCAGTGGGTAATCCTCACTGTCACTTCAAAGAACGAGCATCTCCCCACCTTCCTCTGGGACACTGACACCTGCAGCAGTGAACTCATTTTGGACAGCTTCCAGGAAGAAGATCGGTGAATGCAGGAAAGCTACAACAAGAAGTGAAGTTAGAATTGCAAGTACAATCTTTGTTCATTTCATTATTTAAAAAAAAGCTCAAAGGCTCAGGGGATGATATTTTTCACTCTTCTAAGGTTTCTCTGAAATTAAGATTGGGGTGAAGAAGGTTAATGAAGTATTTAATCATATACTGAAAAAAATTTTTTTTAGCCGATTGGTTTTAGTTTCAAAGCTTGCTTCAGGAGCTAGATCTCTCCAAAGGGTGGTGATCACTAACCTAGAGGGAAACAGATGCCTGGATCATCATGCTCACAGTCACCTGCTCATAGTTAAATCTTCTCAAGATTTCTAGGTAAGATCTCCAAACCAGCTTTGCTTGGACACTTGAGCTAATGCTCATTCTTAACCATTGAAATCTAAAAATGTCATTCGTCTAAAAATTTACTTTGTCCTCATCTAAAATAAACTTTCCTCTTATTACAAAGTAAACTGGATTTACTTACAGACAGTGAAACAAAAATAAAGGAACCACATATATTTTTTTCTCTGGTTATTACTTTTGGAATTTATGGGAGTGTGTCTGTGTAAAATGTCCATGTTACTATTGTTTTATACACTATTGAACACACTTGATTCAAAACTCCAAAAAACACATTGTTTAGAGAAAATTAAAAAATAATACCTTGGCAATGTAAAACACCACAAAAACAACATAATTTTAAGATTGCAGCAATTCAAATAGTAATGTTAAGAGCGGAGTGTGTGCATGTGTGACTCCCATCAGCAAACTGAATCAGGAGTGAAGCTGCTGGAATACAGCACATAGAAAAGCTGCTGCACAAACACTACTGTGCTCACAACACGTATGGAGGATTTCTTATTTTTGCAGCTCACACTGCAATAGTTCATAAAAGAATAGCAACCTGTGTGTTTTACACACACATACACACACTGCTGCAAATTGTACAAACAGAGAACAGAAAAAAAGGGAAGTTGTCTCTTATTTTTTTTTCATGGCTGTATGTATTTTTTGACAGACAATGGCAAAAAAATATCTTGCAGCTTGCTGGCAGAATGCTTATTGGTGGTTATTACCTTATATTGTTTAATAGCCACATTAGTGTCTAAGAGCAAGTGCAAAACTGAAGAAACAAACAGACAGTTATAGTTTTGCTCAACTTTACTTAGGACATCTACTAAATGTGGCTGGTGTAGCATAATGGGTAAAACAACTGCCATCCCTGTAGCAGACTGAGGTTGGACATAAAACTAGTGGCTTTTAGGCTCTGCTTTATCTATTTATTTATTTAACTGGACAAATATGGTGTAATATAGATATTAGACCAAACAAAAAATGTGATTATGTCGGTAAAAATAAAACATTTATGTTCAGTGCATTGACTGGTCTCACAGAATTTATATTTTCAGTACAAATCAATAAAAAATTTCCTCTTTTGATCCAATGACTCTATCATGTGTATAGGGTTAAAAACAAGGTCTTTCCAAAGAAACGCGGACATCCAGCACTTGGTAGCTGCCAAACAACATCAGTAATCTCATTAAGTAGTCAGAAACAAATGGTTTAATCAGATCGGATAAATCTTCTTGTGGACTTCTTTTGTGATAGGTTGTCTGGGCTGTAAGCTACAAAAGGTTGGGACCCCGTGCTTTACATACGGCAAGAGCAGTGTAAAGATATGCTGTTTTTGGGTGTATTTTATTCATGATCTCATACTTTGAATGTAGTATATCGAGCAATGCTGTTCAAGGTTAAAAAGGTGGATTACTATATAGTGTGTTTTTATTTACAGTGTTACAATTTAGTGAATCATATGGCTACACCAAAGATACAATGAATACAATACGACACTACCTGAGTAAACTACCAGAATATTGATAGACAGACAGACAGATAGGCAGGTACTTCCTGCACCTTTTGACCTGTTCTGACCAGTCAATATAATCATGTGAGAAAAATAGTACTTTCTGTTCTGGTACATGCTGAGATGTTGATTAAATGTTAATCTGGGGTGTATCGGAGCAGCTTCCTCCAAAGCATGGTTGAACCTCATAGACCAGGTTTTGTTGCTACAAAGGCTACATTATAAACTTCCTCATATGTGTTGGGGGGGCATTCTAAAACTAATATTATTCCTAGTAGAGGTCATTCCATGCCTGGATCCTAGTTTTTGTCACGTTAAATAATCCCCAATGTGTCCTTGGCAGAGAGCTATAATCCCCATCCTCTTGCTGCAGCCAGACCAGGATCTGACCTCATGGTGACTGTGAGGGGGCAAGCTCCTAGAATCCAGAACCTTCCTCTGCCTCTCAGCTTATATAACATGTGGATAGAGGGCCAATTAAATTAAGCCATGGTCAGTCATGATGGAGAATATCATTGTGCTATTTCCACTCATACTGCACAAAGTCTAGTGTGAAAGATCAACCATACGAATGAAAAGCTCTACATTTTTTAATCTACTTTGCAGACAAAATGTATTTCAATCACATACCTTCATGCTGAAGCCAGACAAGGCTGCTGCATAGAATTTCCAGTAGATCAGGAATCGGTTCTTGTCTGTTAATTCTAGTTAATTATTAAACACTACAGTAATGCCATGCACTACGCAGTTTATCTAAAATACTCACAGCATCATTGATTATCTGAGACATTAACAGTCTATAACGATTTACAATTCACTCAGTAATTCCAATAGCAGATGGCCCAGTGACCTTCCAGTGTCTAAAAATAAAGTAGGGATTAGACTTACATATGATGGAGACATTGAGAAGCATACAAATCCACATTAAGTCAAAAAATATGGATCTAAATTTGAAGTATAGTTTTCATCTCCCAGAAAGCAGACCTATCTGTTTGGTATAGATTCTTACAGTACAGCTCCAACTACTAAAATCGTCAACTACTAGGTATAAAACATTAATAAACAGACAAATCTGAGATAAGAACAGTGAAAATCCTGTGATAAATATCAAAAAGTAATCCATGGTCTCTGCCAATGACGCCACCCACATGGCTTAGACTTGGCAGCCCATTTGAGGGCATGATTTCTGACATATTAAAGATACAAATCCAATCTTGTAAATCCAATCAGTAGAAACATTGTAAAATAGTTCACTTGAGGTGTTGATGCATATAGTATGTGTACAGCCCTGAATGCAGTGTTGCATCATAGAGCATGTGCCCATACCCTCTCTCACATTATAATCTCCTAATCCGTCATTAATGAAACATTCAGAGCATTTCTGCAATCCAACATGGAGGCAATCAGACATTTGTTTCTAGCAGAACAAAATAAAATTCTTTATTTCTGCTAGCGGCTCTAATTTCTAATGTTATGTTAACACTAGAAATGATGCACTAAACCTGATGCATACACTTTTTTGGCAGTTTTTTTTTTCTAAATATCTTTTTCAGAGGCCCAGACCTAGTGCAGAGATAGGATGTATTAAAGCTGCATTGTGGTGGTAAATCTCATTATTCTTCCCAGCCTCAGCAAGCAGAGCGCAGTAAATGTCAAGCACCTCTCTAAGCAGGCAGAACTGTAGAAGCCCTCCCTGGAGAGGCCCTGAACCAAAGTAGATTTGCAGGTTTTTTGTCTAAAATAACCACTGGCCTGGTTTCAACTTTCTCATGAAGCGCCAATTTGGACTGCTATATCATTTTAAACATTAGTGTACTTCGTTCTGGGAAGGTCAAGCTCTCAGAAACCAACAAACAGGCAGAAAGTGTAATTTATGCAAAATAGGTCAGGTCTTATGAGTAGAGTGCTAAGGTCAGGCATCATTCTGCAGTCAGTGGTATAACCAAATGTTGAAGACCAAAAAGTTCCAGAACTGATATGTTTTGTCCTGTGTACATTTTTCTCCAAAGTTCACTCAGTCTTCTGAGGGGATGAGTTGGAAGAGCTGAAGTGCAGCCCACAATCATTTTTAAGGACAGCTGTGTGGGTGTGGGTTGGAATGCACAATGCACATGATTAGTCTATGAAGCCCCACCAACTAATATCATGCTTCACTAAATCCTCTAGTCTGTACACACTTTTGATTGTGGAATGTGGCAAATGTCTGTCCCAACTATTCCTTTGCTGTGTTATTTTTCTGCAATAAACACAAGATTATGTAGAGGTGTGATGTATGCTGATATGTGTAAAACTATGAAATAAAACTAAAAACTAAAACAAACTACATGAGTTATAATAATTAAGTAGTAAATTTCAGCATTTAAGCTACTAATGTTGCCCCAGATCACACCTGTATAGTTGTGGCCCAGCATCAAGAGATTCATGGCCAGTGAGCCCGGTCTCACGAGTTTTTGTGAAGTCATCACGAAATACAATGTAATCAAAATCACGCTTTAGTCCACATTAAAATACATAGAGTAATGAAGCACGAAAAAGTGAAGCATTGTCCTAACATGAAAAAAAGCCCTAAAGCGTGATCACAGTACATATTTTGATTATATTGTATATCATGATGGCTGCACAAAATGTCGTGAGATCAGGTTGGGCCCAGTACAGGTAGTAAGGTAGCTGTAGTAGGTACTATAGGATAAAACTTGTAAGTCTAGTTACAGTGTGGGAAAGTAAAGCTTCCTCTCTAATTATACACCACCCTTTAGCATTATTATACAGTGCATCCGGAAAGTATTCACTGTCCATCACTTTTTCCACATTTTGTTATGTTACAGCCTTATTCCAAAATTCTACACACAACACCCCATAATGACAACATGAAAAAAGTTTACTTGAGTTTTTAAAAAATTTATTAAAAATAAAAAAAACTGAGAAATCACATGTACATAAGTATTCACAGCCTTTGCTCAATACTTCGTCGATGCACCTTTGGCAGCAATTACAGCCTCAAGTCTTTTTGAATATGATGCCACAAGCTTGGCCACCTATCCTTGGCAAGTTTCACCCATTCCTCTTTGCAGCACCTCTCAAGCTCCATCAGGTTGGATGGGAAGCATCGGTGCACAACAATTTTAAGATCTCTCCAGAGACGTTTAATTGGATTCAAGTCTGGGCTCTGGCTGAGCCATTCAAGGACATTCACAGAGTTGTCTTGAACCCACTCCTTTGATATCTTGGCCAAGAACGCTCTGGAGCAGGTTTTCATCCAGGATGTCTCTGTACATTGCTGCAGTGATCTTTCCCTTTATCCTGACTACATCCCCACAGCATGATACTGCCACCACCATGCTTCACTGTAGGGATGGTATTGGCCTGGTGATGAGCTGAGCCTGGTTTCCTCCAAACATGACGCCTGGCATTCACACCAAAGAATGCCAGGCGTGGTGGTGGCCCAGTGCTAGTAGTAGGATACTTGCCTCTGGTGCAAGAGGACATGGGTTCGAATCCTACCTTCAGCACGCCACCACTGGGTCCCTGAGAAAGACCCTTAACCCCAAGTTGCTCCAGGGAGACTGTCCCCTGTAGTTAATGAATGGAAGTCGCTTTGGATTAAAAGCGTCTGATAAAGAGTTCAATTTGTCTCATCAGACTAGAGAATTTTGTTTCTCATGGTCTGAGTGTCCTTCAGATGCCCTTTGGCAAACTCCAGCCGGGCTGCCATGTGCCTTTTACTAAGCAGTGGCTTCCGTCTGGCCACATTACCATAAAGGCCTGATTGGTGGATTATGGAGGCCACTGTGCTCATTGGGACCTTCAAATTTTTCTGTAACCTTCCCCAGATTTGTGCCTTGAGACAATCCTGTCTAGGAGGTCTACAGACAATTCCTTTGACTTCATGCTTGGTTTGTGCTCTGACATGAACTCTCAACTGTGGGACCTTATATAGACAGGTATGTGCCTTTCCAAATCATGTCCAATCAACTCAATTTACCACAGGTGGACTCCAATTAAGCTGCAGAAACATCTCAAGGATGATCAGGGGAAACAGGATGCACCTGAGCTCAATTTTGAGCTTCATGGAAAAGGCTGTGAATACTTATGTACATGTGCATTCTCAATTTTTTTATTTTTAATACATTTGCTAAAATCTCAAGTAAACGTTTTTCATGTTGTCATTATGGGGTGTTGCGTGTAGAACTCTGAGGAAAAAAATTAATTTAATCCATTTTGGAATAAGGCTGTAATATAACAAAATGTGGAAAAAGTGATGCGCTGTGAATACCTTCCGGATGCACTGTATAACACCACTTCTGAAATTGTAGCTTAATGCTACCCAGCCTTTTCTGAGGATCCCATTCTATTATGCCAATTAAACACACTGCTAGTAATATTTGTTCATGTAAGAGTAAATAATGAATAATGGGACTTGAGGAATGGATGTCTTTTTTAAAAAAAATACTGGCATACACTTGATGAAAAGGGTTCTTCATTAGCCATGATTAGGTAGGTTATTGTTCTGAACAAGTATAGATTAAACACCACTGACTGACAGATGGGAGTAGTCAAGCTCAGTAAGTCAGAAAGTTACTAAATCTAAGATGATGCCACATTACCATAATGTCTTCCCTGGCCTAAGGCACTGCCTGGGGCCTTGGATTAGCTACCAACTCTCATGAGACCTGTCTGTATTAGAGGCTGACATTTTTTCGGGAATCCCATGGGTCACAGGAATCCTGCGGGAAGGGAAACAAAATCCCTTTTAAAAACGTGACTGGGACGGGATTGGAAAAAATGTAAGCAGGAGTGGGCGGGACCGGGAAATTTAAGTGGGCGGGAACACGATTTTTTTTAACGTAACTGACAGATTTTAGCCAAAAAAAAAACCCAACAACACAGGAGTGGGAGGGAATGGGAGTCATTCTTCTGGTATTGGGACAGGACGGGATTTTCCCCCAGTTTTTTAATGGGATTGGGACGGGACGGGATTTTTTTTGTGGGAGTGGGA
>JBBJLR010117188.1:0-20116 GCA_037577145.1 Brachypetersius gabonensis | reverse complement strand
AGAGCGACAACGAGAGAGAGAGAGAGAGAGAAAGGTGGAGAAAGAGCGACAAGGAGAGAGAGAGAGAGATAGAGCCAGAGCGAGCGAGACACGTAGAGACAGAGCGACAACGAGTGAGAGAGAGCAAGCGAGACACTTGGAGACAGAGCGACAACGAGAGACAGAGAGCGAGCGAGACACTTGGAGACAGAGCAACAACGAGAGAGAGAGAGCGAGCGAGACACGTAGAGACAGAGCGACAACAAGAGAGAGAGAGAGAGAGAGAGAGCGGGACATGTAGAGAGCGCTACAACAACAAAGAGAGCAAGAGAGAGACGTATAAGAGAGCCAGTAAGCCTGCAAAGTACTTGCCTAAGCCAGTCCTTTAAACGTTGAGTCCTCCGGCCAGAGGTCTGAAAACGTGCATTTGCCTGGATTTGAAATACACTATTACCAAACTCTCGCTGAGGTTTGGCAGTACCCGGACTGATTCAACGCGCGCGAGGTCACGTGACATCATTCCTATCACTCAGGTTCTACTCGCAACATAAAAATAAATTCACGCAAGTTTAATAATTTAAGGAGATGCACGTAAATTGCACAAATAGAAAAACACATAGGCCCAGTTGGATGGGGCTCGAAAATTTACTACCTCATCAGATGATATTTACCACCTTTTACTACCTTTTACAACCCCGCGGCAACCCTGTGTACACAATTTTAGTATAAAGCAGAATAAACGCTTCATTTCATCTTTTCAGAACAAGCTTTCCAGAGCATTTTTTTTCCCAGCAACCCTAGCACTCTTTTCGAAATGGCATACTTTTTACTTTCCATTACTTTTCTTTTCCTTGAGCTTTCAGGCATCAGTCATCTAGTCAGTAAGAGTGGTTCTGCCAAATTTACAGTAGGTCGCTACACTGTTCAGCACATCTACCAGCAAACTGCTGTAAATATGTGAGGGTATTTTAAAGCCATTTATCATTTTGCAGCATTACAACGACAGTAACTATTTTAAAAAGACACAATAATCGGTGTATCTGTTGTTGGAGCTCAGCGGAGTGCACTGTATCTTATAAGTTTATGGGAAGAAAACGCATTTTATGCCATGATCAGTGTATTTTCAAATTTTCAATTTCTTTGTCCTAACCAGTAGTGGAGGTTGTTTTATTGTGTTTTGAACGAGTACTGGTCAGCTGGGGAGAGTGAGCTTTTGCCACTGTAGTGGTCGGGCATTGAATTCAGCTTCGTAAAACACAAACATATATAAAATCCAGTATTTCATCCTGTGTTGTTGTTTTAATTTCATAGATTATTTTCTCTGGTACATGAAACTTCAGAGTCTTAGTTTTGAGTCCATTTGCAAACAAAAATAATTATTTTTGAGCTGTAAAATTTGGAGCTGCAAAGACCCAAGATGGCTGCTGAAAGGGGTGACAAGCAACAGGCTAGTGGGTGGGGTCTCAACAGATGAGAGGTGGTTCTGTGCAAATTCTATGCAAATCAGTCCAAACGGGCGTTTTGAAAGGGACCAAAACTGTGAAGAATAAAGCTGCTGATATCTTTTTATGTGAGAGTGATTTTGTGAACATTTCTTCATGAACATGTTTTGAATAGCCCTAGCATAACTAAAGTGAGTTTTGCATAATAGGTCCCATTTAATAGATATGTATCAAAATGACAAGAAATGGCAGTCAATGCATGTACTTTGTCAGCATTTCCTGACAGACAGATCAATAGAAACAACCTTTACTCTTACATTAACTTGCATTTAGAGTTGAATGTTTGTTCTCTTGTGAAGATACTTTGTTTCGAAACACAAGGTTTTGTTTTGTTTGGTATATCGTTGATGCTGGCAGAGTTTGTATGTATATGGGGCAGGTATGTTTATGGTCACCTAGTGGTTAGGGTGTTGCCCCTGCAATCAGAAGGTTGTGGGTTCGAATCCCAATTGCTAGTGTCATCACTGTGTACCCCTGAGCAAGGGACTGTCCCCTCATTGGTGGCAGGCCACTGCTTCTCTTGGTGAATGGGTTAAATGCAGAGAAGGAATTTCAGACTGTGTGCTGGGGTGTGTTCACACGTGACTATAACGGGCCACTTTACTTTTATATTCATAGAAACCTACACACATAGATATATAGATACAGAAAACACAACAGCATGTAGGCGGAACAGACTTGTGGATGGAGTTCAGGGCATGGCTTGACTTACAAATCCTCAGTGCTACAGGCAGCCAAGTCAGACAACACCAGGACTAGTGTTCACAAAGCAGTTGTCACGATTGGAGGCAGAATAAGTGGAGCCCACAGTGTTGCGTGGTGGAAGAGCTCGGACGTGACAAACACGAGAGAGCAGGTAAGCCACGCTATTACTCTCAGAACGCTCCGTGAGGAGTTAGAGACCACACCAAGTTGGCTCGCGCTCTGAACACACACACAGACAGTATACAAAGATGACTCCGGAGAGTCAGAGTACTCACGGTACCGAGAGAGATGAGTAGAGTGGAGTTGAGGACACGTAGGCATGAAGCTCTATGACTTCAATGACTGTGTGATGAGTCACCACTTACTTCCTGTTTATAGACCTTTATAGGTAAACCTTGTCACCTACGTGGAACAATCGTCCCGGAGGGTGCCGCCGCCGATGCTGGGCAACATACCTTCGGTTGGAACGAAGAATGGCGGTCTGGGCTTATTTCCACAGTAGGCAGCACCGGCGGACCAACTGTTGGGCGGACGGTACATCAACCCCCGGCTCCTGATGGTCAAATATCGGGGGCTGGAAACCGTTACAGACCTCGAAAGGACTAAGTACGGTGGCGGAGGAGGTCAGGAGATTATGGGACAGTTCAGCCCAGACGAGGTAATCCGCCCAGGAGCGCTGACGATCGGCCACATAACATCGTAAAAAGCGCTCCAGTTGTTGGTTGGTCCGCTCCGTCTGACCGTTAGTCTGCGGGTGGTATCCGGAGGACAGACTGGTGGAGGTCTTGATCAGATGGCAGAAGGCCTTCCAGAACTTCGCCGTGAACTGGGGCCCTCTGTCCAAGACGATGTCCTTGGGGAACCCATGCAGACAGACTACGTGCTCAATGAGGATCTCTGCGGTTTCCTTGGCAGTGGGGAGTCCGGCTAGGGCCACCAGGTGGACAGCCTTGGAGAAGCGGTCGACTATGGTGAGGATGGTGTTCTTGCCCCGAGACTCCGGCAGTCCCGTGACAAAGTCCATGGCGACGTGGGACCATGGACGATGAGGTACAGGCAGGGGTTGAAGTTCCCCCACGGCAGCTGTGTTGGAGCTTTTAGCCCGGGCACAGGTAGTGCAGGCCTGTACAAAGTCTCTGATGTCCTTGGCCAGGGAGGACCACCAAAAGGCTCTCTTGATGAGCGATGAGGTACGAGAGACCCCTGGATGACCGGCCACGGCCGATGAATGGCCCCACTTGAGCACCTCCTGGCACATGGAGGCAGGGACGAAGAGAAGATGGGCCGGAGTCTCAGGGGGAGGAGCTTCCAAGGCCTGTTCCCGGCGGACCCTCTCTTCTAACCCCCACCGGAGAGGAGTGATGCTGATGGACTCCGGCAGGACAGGCGCGGGTTCCGCCCTGGGACTCTCGGCCTGGACCTGGCGCGAGAGGGTTTTTTGACCCAGACGGTAGGAGATGTTAAAATGGAACAGCTCAAAGAACAGAGCCCACCGCGCCTGCCTGGGGTTGAAGATCTTGGCTTGGCGTAGAGTGTGAGGTTCTGATGGTCCGTCCAGATGGTGAACGGGTCACTGCTGCCCTGGAGCCAGTGATGCCATTCCTCCAGAGCCCACTTGATGGCAAGCAACTCACGGTCCCGCACCCCGTACCTTCGCTGCGTGGGATCAAATTTTCTGGAGAAAAGGCAACATGGGTGCTGCTTCTTGTCTGGACCTTGCTGTGAGAGGACGGCTCCTACACCCACATCAGAGGTGTCCACCTCAACAACGAAAGGAAGATCTTGATTCGGATGGATGAGAACTGGAGCAGTGGTGAATAGTCGACACAGATGACAGAAGGTGGTGATGGCTTCGGATTCGAGAGTGAAGGGTCCAGTGGTTGGTTTGGTGAGAGCAGTAAGAGGCGCCGCAACCGAACTGAAGCCCTGGATAAACCGCCGGTAGAAGTTGGCGAACCCCAGAAAGCGTTGTAACTGTTGAAGTGGGTAGGGGCCACGACCGTACAGCTTCAAGCTTCTGGGGATCCATGACTACCCCCTGGGAGAAGATGACGAAACCGAGGAAGGTAGTGGAGTGCTGGTGAAAAGTACTTTTCCAACTTACAGAACAGTTGATAGGCCAGCAACCTCTTTAACACTGCTCTGACATGCTGGGTGTGCTCCTCTAAATTCTTTGAGTATATTAATATATTGTCCAGGGAGGCAAAAACCCACCTACCCAGCATGTCACGGAGGACGTCAGAGATGAGCTTTTGGAAGGCGGAGGGACTACAAACCAAACGTCATGACTAACGTCTCGTAGTGGCCGGTGAGGGTTATGAAGGCCATCTTCCACTCGTCTCCCTCTCTGATGCGGACGAGGTTGTAGGCACTGCATAAGTCGAGCTTGATAAAGACTTTAGCACCAGAGAGAGAGTCCAGGGCAGTGTTGATGAGCGGGAGTGGATGACGGTTCTTGATGGTGACGTTATTAAGCCCTCGATAGTCGACGCATGGACGGAGACCCCCGTCTTTTTTCTTGACAAAAAAGAACCTTGTGGCCGCTGGCGATGTGGGGGGACAGATGGTTCCGTTGTGGAGTCCCTCTGCGATGTAATCGTCCATCGCCTCTTGTTCATCCTTAGACAGGGTGTAGAGGCGGCCACGGGGAGGTACCGAGCCTGGCAGGAGGTCGATGGTAAGATCACAAGATCTATGAGGGGGGAGCTTCACAGCCTCTCTTTTACTGAACACTCCTGCTAGGTCACGGTACGGGAATGGTCTCCAAGTCGACATGGAGGGCCTCGGACTCCCCTGTGCACGTCCCAGCCGGCGCCGGAGTGCAGACTGAACTGCAGGTCGGACCCCATTGTATGATCCGGTGATGTGACCAAGAGATGAGGGGATCGTGTTGCATTAACCAGGGAACCCCAAGGAGGAGAGGAGGTGAGGCGAGACGAGTGATAAGGAAGGAGATGGACTCCACGTGGGTGCCGATAGACATCTGCAGTGGAGGAGTGCGTTGAGTTATGGGGCTGTTGGCAAAAGGTCGACCATCCACGGCTGTTATTTTTACCAGCTGGGATAACACTTCAAACCTGAGACCCATCTGGGAGGCGTAAGCACGATCAATGAAGGTCCCCGCCGCCCCTGAATCAACAAGAGCGGAGGTTCTGATCTGTTTGTATCCCAGTTGGAGACTCACCTGAACGACAAGCCAGTCAGCAGTTAACGGGATGGATGAGGTGGTTAGTGGGCCAAGTGGAGTCCTCCTGCTACTTATTTGGCCTGCCCGTTTCCCGGCCGGAGAGGGCAGATGGCGTGATGGTGGTCAGCAGCACCACAGTAGGCGCACAGGTGTTCTCTATAGCGGCTCTCTTTCTCCGATGTCATCAGGGAAGTGCGCCCTAGTTGCATGGGTTCTCTGGCTCCGGACGAGTGGGCCTCTGAGGCGAGAGGTGGGGCTCGGTGAGTCGGGGCAGCCGGGACAACGAAGGTGGGCTCCAAGGGGCGTGGGCGTTGTCCGGTCAGAGGAGCATTGGCCAGACGGAGATCCACCCGGAGGCACATCTGTACCATCCCCTCGAAGGTGACAGGGAGATCCCGCGCTGCCAGTTCTTGTTTGAGCCGACCGTTGAGACCCTTGTAGAATGCCGTGCGTAGCCGTATACTGACTCACCGAGCTGTCTCTCTGGCGAAGATGGTAGCGACGGGAGTCAACCACCACCTCTCTCTCAGGATTTTGAAACGCGGCTTTGTGTTGTTTGGCGAATTCCTTATATGAATGAGCCGCGTCATTGTCCGACCGGATGATGGCGGTAGTCCACTCCGCTGCCTGCCTGGCAAAGAGGGAGTGTGCGAGGGTGACTCTGCAGCGATCCGTCGAATACCTCTCAGCCTGGAATTCAAAAAGCAAGTCGAGAGAGGTTAGAAACACCTTGCACTTCCGGGAGGGCGATCTTGGGAAGAGGAGGCGGAGCCACAGGAGGTGGAGAAGCGGCTGCGGGTTGGGCCGAGGCAGCACCCTCAGACAGCTGATCCAGAGTCTGTCGCATGGCTGTAACCTCCGTACGTAGGCTGTTGGTTTCAGCACGGAGATTTACTAGCTCATGTTTCAGCTGCCCTATCTCAGCCATCTGACGAGTAACCAACTCACACAGCTTAGACTTCTCCTCTGAGGTCCAGGACACAGTCATTCTGTCATGATTGGAGGCAGAATAAGTAGTGAACGGAGCCCACAGTGCTGCGTGGTGGAAGAGCTCGGACGTGACAAACACGAGAGAGCAGTTAAGCCACGCTATTACTCTCAGAACGCTCCGTGAGGAGTTAGAGACCACACCAAGTTGGCTCACGCTCTGAACACACACACAGACAGTATACAAAGATGACTCCGGATAGTCAGAGTACTCACGGTACCGAGAGAGATGAGTAGAGTGGAGTTGAGGACACGCAGGCATGAAGCTCTATGACTTCAATGACTGTGTGATGAGTCACCACTTACTTCCTGTTTATATACTGTGCGTGAGTCAATTCCGGTGCCGTGTGATATCATGTGACCTGGTGTGTGTGACAGCAGTCGCAAGGAGGATTGAACTTAGATCAGATTCTTCTGTATTCATGCTGGTGTTTGTTATAAAATTGATTCAAGTCCAGCACTGCTGCTTCTGAGGTGCTTTCTTAAAACAGGCAACAAGTGTTGTTCAGTTTTACAGCCCACAGTAACACCGGGCAACATCATGTGAGTGTTATCAGGATTGTATCCGGCAAAAGATTTTACTTTTGGCTAGTCTCAAATCTGATTATTAATCAAATAAGATGAATCAATAAAACTTATTATTTTTTTTGACAAGGGCAGAAAAACAACATAATTGAGAAGTCATTGTTTACCAGAAGACAGCTTTGCAAGAAGATCAATGATGAATCACGTCTCAGACCTCCTGAGATGTTTTGAGGAATTGAATTTAAATATGTGTTAAATTAGCCCCGCCCAGGGTGAGTCCTAGCCTACCGCCCATTGGCCCCGGGAAAGTCTCCCTGTACCCACGATCCTAGTAGAATTAAAAGAAAATGTATGAATGAATAAATGAATGACTTAGGAACATTCACATCTGCAATTTTTATGAGATTTAGCCTGGACCGGATCTGCATGAAGCAACCAAATGTGCACTATACATCTACGAGTCCGCTCCACCTTAACAAAGAGCTAGATCCGGATTGAGAAGTTTTGGCAAGATTTGGACAAAACATGCCATGACTGATCAAATGGGTTCAGTGGAACATTAGATTTTTCTCCAAACCTCTTCCTTAATCCAGAGAGAGCAGGAAGGTCAAACAGTTTACAGAAGTAAGTCTCAGGTCAGTTTATATTTATCATTTCACCATCCGGTGTGTTGTTTTTGAAATCACACTCATTTTATTTCGAATAATACCATGTATGATTTGCGTAAGTGTGGGGCAACTGCAGAGGCTTCATTTGCTTTTCACCGTGCGCTAAAAATATAAACCGTATCACAGCAAGCAAATGGCTGGGGTAATTAAATCATCAAGGGACTATGAGATAGGTCTTAATTAAGTTGCGAAAGCTGTGCACGCCAAAGGCCCTGAGGAATATTCGCCAGGTTTGACACACCGTGACTTATAGTGTAATTACAGCTTTAATACAAAATGAAGAGCAGAGCAAATAGAAATATATTCCAGCTCCACTCTTCACTGTCTGAAGTCATTTAATATCACACAGTGTTCGAACTCCTGCCTCTGCGCACCATGCACTCAGAAATACAGGATGCTAGAGTTCCTTGTATGGTTCTTGAAGTAAAGCTACATTTAATTTATCAGGGGTTGCTGGTTGTGTTAGATATGGCCTGTGGCAAAAGTTCATAGGTAGAACAAACTGCTACACTTTTACATAATAAAGGGAGCTAACTGGTTCTTGGCTTGGATGTGCGATTCCCAGAAAAAAAATTAAATAGATAACGTACATCCAGGTTTATGGATAAAAGTGTGTCATACACACTACAGAACACAACATACTTATAATACTTATAATGTGCTAAAACCGACCTTAATTTACCCCTGAATACACACCATTATTTGAACTAAGTGCCCATTAATTTGTAAAACCGACCCTTAAATGTTACCGTAAAATTAGATTTAAGGCATGAGTGTGAAACCCCTTCATATTAAATTTAAGGCGTTAGTTCAAGAAGTTGAAGTTGAAGTTGAAGTTTATTGTCATGTGTACAGAGTACAATGTACAGAGTTCTGTTATCTAAGGGGCAAATTTGAAAAAGCAAGTGTCAGGTCCCTGTTATTTAAGTTTGAGTTTGAAGGGCTTTTATGTTGACACTGAGGTTTGTTCTTGTTTGAGTTTCAGATGTTTGTGTTTAGTTAAATGAGAGTCCTTTGTTTGGTATGTATTTAAGTTCCACTGCTGGAGTTTGTAGTCAGTGCGCCCTGTGTTTTTGCCTTCTGTTTGTTTTGGTTAATAGTATCGGCCCTCGTGCCTTGTTTTGATTTCTGTTGCGTTTAAATAAAGAGAATCATAGAATGGAAGTCTGCTTTTGTGCCATCTGCTTGGGCGAAACACGGCAGAGTGTGAAAGCGAGGAGATAATTCAGTAGTTTTACCCCTTAATCAGTCTTAATCTGTACTTTCCTCCTTAATTTTCCTTAATTTCCTGTATGGGAAATTAAGGTCAAAATTAAGGTCATTTTAAGGCGTTTGGTTTCGCAGTAACAGTGTCATTTCTATTCTTCTACTGAAATAGGAGAAAGCACTCCAACATAGTCTCTGCACTGCTGAGTATGTTGGCATGCCAACCAGCTGCAGCAGGTGTGTTTGTGTGTGTGTATGTGTATGTGTGTGTGTGTGTGTGTGTGTGTGTGTGTGTGTGTGTGGGTGTGTGTTGCAGCTTCATAGCACAAGGTCATAACAATTCACAACACCAGACTAATAAAGCCAGTCACAACTGTTTGCAAACACATACAAATGGCAAAAAATGCCTAGAGTTGTTTTTTTCTATTTATGCAGTTCCACGCAGCTACAATTGCCGGAGAAAAGCCAACACAAACACACACAAACACACACATACACAAACACACAAACACACACACACACACACACTCACACACACACACACACACACAAACACACACCTGCACATTTTTCAATACTCATTCATTTTCTTTTTTCATGGGACCGCACCACTTTATTTTTGGATTACAGCCAAAATATCTGGTAAGGAGTTCATTCATTACTTTTTTTAGCCAAATCAGAGGAAGTGTGTTCACGCTTTATGTTGTTTTATGTCTCATGAAATATTCCGTAGATGTGAAACATCCCTGGCTGTTTGTGACGGACTCTATTTAACTGCTTTAAGCTTTATATGCTCTGTAACTGTAACTGGAGGTATTCTATTTACACCTATGGCTCAAACAAAAGCAGAGGTCCAACTCTTCTGTGTCAGAGGAGAATGTTTATTTCTCCCCTGAGTATCTGTATTGCTACAAAATGTTCCAGGACACTGGAGAAATTCAAAACACGTGTTTTATACTAGTAATCATTTCATCTGGTTAAAACTAATACAGAACTTTCTGGGGATCAGTGTAGCTGGTCACTTTGTCACCTTGACCATCCTTCATTACCACAACAGTGCTTGTGTTTCATTCCCAGTGACCAAGCGACCTTGTCACTCAAGTTTAAGGCAACGCTATACAACACAATTTGCAAGAGAGTTAAATTCCACCAATATTAGAAAGTTGAACACTGGTTTGGGATCTGCCCCTGCAATCGGAAGGTCATGGGTTCAAATCACAGGACTGCTAGTGGCACCCCTGTGGTATCCCTGAGCAAGGTACCGTCCCCACACAGATGCCTGGGCACTGTGTTCCAGGATGCCCACTGCTTCACTTGGTGAATGGAATACAGAGAAAAAATTTCACATTGTCTGCTTACTTACTTTACATTGTAGAATGTCTCTTTTGGTAGTGTATCGAAAAACCTTTGTGTCTTAATGTATCTCTCTAATTCACTGTTTCTGTGTGGCTACATAGATGTTTTTTTGTATTTTCTAGCAGGGACCTAGGAGCCCTTGTATCGTGTGTGTGACCCACACACAATTCCTTACGTGATACATTCTCACCAAATACACTGGCATTGTTACATGCTCACAGTCAATTTAAAATATTATTAAAATCAAACATTAGTTCCTAACAAAAAAGATTAACTTGTGTAACACAGTGATATCTCAATCAATGCAGCTTACGCAAGCAGTATAAGTGATGAAATGTAATAACATAAATGGTAAAACAAAAGAAATCCTCCACATTATACTATCATCCTCTGACTAAAGTTAGCATTAGCATCACACAAGTTCAGGTTTCTGTTGTCAGATCAGTTATAAACATCAGCACCAAAGCTACCAAGCACCCCAACAATAAATATTAGTCTTAATTCCCTCATTTCTATCATAGCATGTTAAGGGGACCGCTGGTGGCCTAGTGCAGTGTTTTCAACCCCTGTGCCGCGGCACACTAGTGTACCGTGAGATAATGTCAGGTGTGCCGTGGAAAATGATCGATAAAACTATAATATCATTCCATTGTAAAGTGACTGTGCTTTAAAAGGAATGTAAGCCTATTTTCTTCCGTTAGCTGCCACCTACTGACAAGAGACAAGAGACGTGACGCAGCTGTGGTGATGCATGAGACAGTTAGCCGTGAAAGAGATGGAGAAGTTTTTGAAAAAAGCAATATTTCGAACTCCGAACAGGGCCCAGGACAAAACCCAGACCCCAAACCCAGGCTCTAGTATGAGAGGTTGTCAAAAGAAAGCAAAGATGGCGAACTCGAGGCAGTACAACGAAAGCTACCTTTCATTCGGATTTACAATTACCTGAGACACGACGACACAGAATCCGCTGAGCTTGCTATCCAATAGTGCCATGGTCCCAAGTAAGCTTAAACGCCACCTCCAAACAAAACACCCAGCATTTCCAAACAAACAGGTAGAATATTTTGTTCGCACGGAGAAAACAGGCAACTTTGTGTCTGTTGAGGAAGAGCTTTGTGTGTGCCTGTCTTCAATTCCTCCCAGGATATCAGCTTTATGTGCATCTAAACAGGTCCAGGTTTCACACTGAGTGAGTATAACTAACTTTAGAGACAATATTGTCATTATTAGGCCAAACAAAATTCATAATATTTTTGTAAAACATGTACCATGGCTCAAAAAAGATTGAAAAACACTGACCTAGTGGTTAGAGAGTTGCCCCTCAAATCAGAAGGTTGTGGGTTCAAATCCCAGGACTTCCCCACACACTGCTCCAAAGGTGCTGCATTCCTGGCTGCCCATGTCTTCACTTGGTGAATGGGTTTAAACTCCAGAATTTCACTATTTTTGCTATGGTGTGTTCACACATTACAGATGGACACTTTACAAACAGATTAGCAGAATTTCTTCCTGTCGCAAGAAATTTCAGTCATCATGGGATGCAGGAATAAGATAAATATTATTCAAAATAATCATTCAGCATCTAGATTGTCAAAAACTAATTAATTCCATTCTTGCATCTGCAAGAAAATGTAACAATGAAAATTATCATTCGGTCATACATGAACACACTACTGCACACAGTGTGAACAGCATGAAATTCTTCCTCTGCATTTAACCCATTCACCAAGTGAAGCAGGGGGCAGCCAGGAACACGGCGCCCGGGGAGCAGTGTGTGGGGACGGTACCTTGCTCAGGGTACCTCAGAGGTGCCTAGCGGTCTTGGGAATTTCTGATGGACTTTCTGATCGCAGGGCGAATGCCTTAACCACTAGGCTACCAGCTGCAATTGGAGCACATATTTGTGTCAAACAAACTTTTCTCATTAGTTTTCTTAAATCATCTTTTGAACTTCTCTGACAGTTCTGTCATTTAACTTTTACTGATAAGATTCTCTGCATTAGATTTTTTATGTAACACACAGGTTTCAAAGACACATCTGTGTGGTGAAAAACACGCAGTAAAGAAAAGTAAAGTAAAGAAAAGTCAAACTCTCTGCACTTCAAAATGAATGCTCATCTGTGGGTTCAATACAAACTTTCTCATAAAAATGGATATAACAGAAATGCTGAAGTTTCTGCACTTTCCTGCTAAAATATCCAATTTATGGGGCATGCAGAGACATTTCATGTGTAAGCGTCTGTGTAAAAGTGTTATTTTATGACGGATAAAGCCTAATCTAGGAGATTGAAGTCTGATCTATGACTTTAGGGGTGAACATTGCTGTTTGAATACAAATGTACATATGCAAGCTATTCCAAACACACCCTTAATTCAGATAACAAACTCCTTTAGTAATGCTTTGAGTATAAACTGCAATGTTTTCTATCTGATTTACAGAAGTAAAAGTACATTTCATGCCATGACAGCTAAATGTATAGTTAGATAGGATGGCTAAAAATACATTAGTAGCTGACACACTCAAGCACCATATTTGAAAGTCCTTTTAGATCAGTATTAAAGAGGTCGTTCAGTAGTAATATACAAAGTAACACTGGGGTGTGTGTTACAAGGGACTACTAGTCAGAGGCGAAGCAGTCTTTATAAGTGTGTGTGTGTGTGTGTGTGTGTGTGTGTGTGTGTGTGTGTGTGTGTGTGTGTGTGTGTGTGTGTGTTGGGAGAATGGGAGGTGGGTTCTAGAAGCCCTTAAAATATACCAAATCATAATGAACACCCTACATTTCCTTTTGTCATCAGTATATAAAATACTATGTTCATCAGCATGTCCTACAATTAAGCATTGACTTCATTTCCTATTAAACAACGAGACCACATTAACACATCCAACGTGTTATTTTCTGCTACTCTAACTCTGTGTCTGCCATCCATTATCCCTTACTTAATAATTACCAAGCTCGAACGCATTAGGTAGCAAGTTAAGCATAAGAAGTTCCTCTAATTATAACCCCACTTATACGACTTGAAAAAGCAGTCAGTCTTCTCCTGACATTCTCTTTTGTGTTTTTGTGCACCCTAGGACACAATGAAGCATGGTGCAAGAGCCATTTCTATAATGGGAAAAGGCAATGAAGCAGGAGAAGAGTTACTATCTGACAGCTACTTTATCTGACAATGCTATCCAAATAATAAATAACCAAATAAATCCAAAATGCCGCTGCTTAACATTAACATTTGGCAATTAGTCTACGGATAGTTTTATTTAGCCTTTATCTTCTGAATCAAGCAGATCTATTGAAATGACATACAAAAAATGGACATGTAATAGAAAAGGTTTTTGTACTTTCCTGCTAAAATATCAAATTTATGGGTTGTGCAGAGAAATTTCATGTGTAAGTGTCCCTGTAAAAGTTTATTTATGACAAATAAAGCCTAAATTAGGAAATCTGAGCAATAATGTAGCTGTTTGAATACATACACAAATGTATATGTGTATACAGGGCGAGACATTGCCTTGCTAAGCGCCCGCTCATTCAGCCCAGCCATCTTTCCCCCAGGGTCGATTGGAGTAAAGTTCCCTGTTTAGTTTGTTCACTCTCTGTATTTAGCCAGCCGCCTTCAGCAGTCCGGTCTGGGATCTTCATAAGAACAAGCCTTCGTCTTCCTCTCGGGGTTAACCATCATACACAACTTCACCTTGCTTCATGTGTGTTGTTGTTCTACTCTCTGCTGTACTAAGTCTTCTGGATTTGGTTTACCTTCATGTACTGACCCTTGTTTGTTGTAGATTGTTGTCAGTGGAGTGGAGATTATGTTTTGTCTCCTTGTTCTCCTAGTGCTGACCAGCAAGGCGGAGTGTCCTCGTACTGCTCTGATTCAGTGTGGCTGTGGCACGGCGCGAAGCCACTGCATCCTCTTCTTCAAAACCCCTTGTAGTAGTGAAACGCATCAGGTTCAGCAACGTCTTCGCCTCCAAAGCTGAGCACTAACCTCGTCCCTTATCCCTGGAGGTCTACAGGGTTTTGAGTTAAAGCACTGTCTTCTGTTCTCTATGTGTTTTATGTATGTTAAGAAAGAGTTTCCCAGAGTTAAACTTTCGTCAGTTTAGAGATCTCTGTTTGTTTTACATTTACATTTAGTTTTACATTCTTCATTAAAGCCTTCATATAATTTGATTCATGCTGCTTCTGTGTCCTCCTTCCTCTGAGCCCTGACATGACAGTTACTCATTTTTTTGTTGAAAAAAGAGAAAATGATACTCCGTTAAGTAAAAAAAGTAATGAGTGCAATGATTTTAATTGGGTTTTTCGCAAACTGTGCAGCACTAATTCCAGCGTAAACAGGGCTAATAAGGTTTATATTGAAGTTCTTGAAAATACTGATACGTGCAGAAAAACATTGCCATTTTGTCTGAGTCAATATAATCTAAATATACCTACATCATTACAGCTGTCAAAGACTGACATTATTAGTTATACAATACAATAATCTGGTAACAGAATAATTGTTCTATTCTAGTAACAGAATAAATGTGTTTAATCCCCATGCACAAGCATGAAAATACTTCATATAGCAGTGGATTACATAACAGGGGAAAAAAAGAATCTAATTAATTACATTTAATGACTGTTGTGAAGTAATAATGGAGAATTTACTGGAATTGAATAAAAGCTCCTTTAATTCAAATAAAATCCCCAACAATAAAAGTGAGGTTAATCCTGCTTCGACCTCATTTTCTTCCCGCTACGCACACTGCGACTAAACAACATCAGCGTTTTCTCTCTTCCGCTGCTTTTGTCGGACGCAATTCAATTAGGCTGCTGACAGAGGAGAATATGGAATAAGGAGCAGTTAGCTGATGAGATTATTTAAGCGGGGATGTGCAATAAAATGCTCTGAATTAGTCCTTAGATCCTGTAAGCGAGCTGGCGTAGAGAAGTACACATGTGGTCGGAATCATAATGCTGGTATCAGCACAGCTAGAACATTATATGGACAAAAGAACTGGGACGCCATTACACCAACAGCGACTTTAATGACATTGCATTGAACTTCAATATGAAGTTGGTCCCCCCTTTGCTGCTATAACGGCTTCCACTCTTCTTAAGAGGCTTTCCATAAGGTTTTTTAGTCTCTGTGGGTATTTGCCCATTCATTCTGTAGAGCATTTATGAGGTCAGACACTGATGTTGGACGAGAAGGTCTGGATCATAATCTCTGTTCCAGTTCATCCCAAAGGTGTTGAATGGGGTTGAGGTCAGGACCCTGTGTCGGCCGGTCAAGATGTCTGTCACTGTTTGTTGTGGTTTAATTTAAAATAACGAGCCTGTGAATGAGGCTACAAATTGAGCCGTCCTTACCCATGAATGGCTTGGTAAGAGCCTGTAAGTTAGTTCCTCCTTGGTGGTCCTTATACGTCAGGGAGTGAATGCAGAGAATCAGAAGATCGCTTTGAATCCACGGTGCAAGTAGTTTTGTTTTTTACACAATCTTTCTTTGCCCATAATACCAATGGTTGGGTCTCCAAACCCTAGTTTTACTGCAACCACGCAATCACACTTTACGCTTTTGTCCATGCCATGCAGGCCTGATATTGAAAAGAAAAACAAAACCCTAGATTTCACTCCCAGGCTTCACTCCCCTCACTTCAGACACAGACCAAAAAACAGTCTGTCCTTGAGAAGTGAAGAATAGGCAAGAAAGAGCTAATCTGAATAAAGTACTAACTACTCAGACAGGTCGGACAAGGTTTGACGAAGGCTTGCGGGCAGGTTATGGCTGAGTCCAGTAAAAAAGAGAGAAACGAAGGAATAATAGATATAGAAAGAAGGGAAAAGAGTTTGTAAAAGTGTGTCCGTACCTTCCACTCTTTAAATGCTACAACCAAATGAATAATGCAAGTTTAGCACAGAGCTGAAGTCAGGTGGTGTTCAGTGTGGACATGAATGCTTGTAACTCACTCAGAGCTGCAGGACTTTAATGAAGACTCTACACTCTGTCTCCTCCCAGCCGAGAGAGTGACGCTAATGGGCTGACGTTCGCCACTCTGCGTATTTCTTTCAAAAGCAAGGACAGGCACAGCTAAGAAACTCATGTCATTACACACTCGCCTCTCTGAAGAACATCCTGTTGTGCAAAGCACCCACGTTTACACATCTCGTCGTGCTAGAGCCTCGCACAAACCACCCACACAGCAGAACTACGGACGTCATTATGCAGGCAGTACAGGTAGCGTCCTGCGGCAGTTCGGAACGTCCTCAGATCATTATCCTCTTAGTCAACGAGTGCAGTGAACGAGCAGGCTGGCTGGAGTATAAAAAAGGGCATTTTTAGTTTTCACTTCAGGCACCTGTAAGCCCCTACGCAAGCTTGTAAGGAATATGAGTGGGAAGTCAAACAAGTACTTCAGCTAAAAAGCAAATTTACCCATTTGTAAGCGGGTGAAAGACATGTTTGGTATCTGAAGTCTTTGGTTTTGGAGCTGGAGCTTCATGTCCCTTATTTTCCCTTTATTCTCCATCTCAGCTACAAAAGGCACTTCTACAGCTTTAGCGACTAGAAAACAAAGTTCATTATCACCATAGAAACAGAAGTAAAAAACGCAGCAAAACTCAGTCACGCATATTTCAGTCAACTTTTGATTCATTTCAGTAATTGACAAAGTGCGTCTAAACGTCTAGACAAAGAAGTCCCAATTATTGACACATTATGACATATTCGTGCATTTACATGAGTAACAACTGTTAACAAACATGTGTAATTGCATATGCACTGTAATCAAGCAGTGAAGGATCCAACAGCAGTTACACTCGTATGCATTGTTAGTGTGTCCCTACAGAGTTATCAGGCCCACCGTATATAATAAAGTGGGAGAGAAACAAGCAACAACATTGTAACTGCCTAAATTATCAATATTTTCTTTAAAATGCTCTTGATTCATCCAATATCAAGCAAAAAAAATACAAATAAAATGTAAAACACAACAAAAAAGGTAGGCTACAGCCAAACAAGTGAAATACATCAATATAACACTGTTTGAAGTAACTGTAGCATCCCTACTGTTTAAAAGTTGTTAAGTACATTTGTATCACAGTTGTTCTTTTTGTCTTAATCTTTGCATCACTCTTGGGTTGGTTTGGCCCTTCAGTTTAGTCTGCAAGGAAAAAAGTGGGGTTTTTTCTTCTTTAGACGTGTAAAACTTCTCAATTTAAAGTTAAATCTAAAAGTATGTAATACACAAAATAAGTGTATATTGTGAATCAAATGTTTAGCAAAATGACAGAAAGGCTGTTTAAAAAGCTCTGCTGATCTAGGATCAGTGAAGAATGGCACATTAGGCACTTACGCAGCGAATCCCAAACCAGATCCATAAGCACCTGTTCTCTCTGAAGCTTAATCGGCAAACGCTGGTTTCAAAACACGTCACATTAACGACAGTTAGGCAACGTCTCATCAAACACTCCACCAAACCACGAACGACTAAACAAACTCAGCTCTGGCGCTTTAATTTATGCAGATGTGTTTTTTTTATGGGTGAACTCAGGCTTGATGTTTCTGTTGCTTGAAAACCTCTTAAGCATTTTCCTCAAATCCACTGAGCTTCTGTCTCGGTACTAATGAAACTTTGGTCATGTTTAATGTGATGAAAATCAGGATGAAGCTGATCAATAAAACAAATGTGGTACATCTGAATTAAGGTAAAAAAGCTGAGCTCTGATACCTGGAGGAACGTGTTTTAGTGTTGACCTGCTTGCATCAGCTCCCCAGTTCACTATTAAACCCTTCATGTGTTTAATCAACTGAGTTACAGCACAGAAAACACTGATCTCATGGGGCCCAGAATGTCTGGAGGCAGTCATGAAAAATGTTGGGTGGTAGATTTAAGGTGGGTGGGAATAAACTGTACTTGTCTAAATCAATAAAGCACCTTGTGAAGGAGGAGCTGCCGGATGAACAAGCCTTTCGTTGGACGTAGCATTAGTTAGCATAGTTGAAACCCCCTCAAGAAAACATCAGTTAAGCACAAATATGTGTGCAGTTAAATGTGGCTAAAATAAACATTCCTTTCACGGAACAAATAAAATAGAGATCACTGAGGTAAGTGTACACTATATTGACAAATGTATTGGGACACAGCTGTTTTTCAGGGTTTGGGCTTCACCCCTTACGCCATTCTTCTTTGTGGACACAGTTTGGGAAAGAATCTTTTCTATACCAGCATGACTGTGTCGCAGTACACAAAGCGAGCTCCATAAAGACATGGCTGGATGAGTTCAGTGTGGAGAACTTGACTGACCTCAGAGAGCTCTGACCTCAACCGCATCCAGCACCTTTGGGATGAACTGGAATGAAGATTGTGAGCCAGACTATAGTATTCAACACCAGAGCCTGAACTCATACATGCTCTTTAAAATGAATGATCACAAAACTTTAAAATCTTGAGGATAGCTTTCCAAGAAGAGTGGAAGCTGTTATAGATGTTATAGGAAAATAGATTCTCTTCCCTTATAAGACAGCTCAAAACACACTTGTTCAAACGGGCTTACTCACTTTAAACACAAATTTTACTTGATGTCAAATTTTGTTTATTGTTTTGCTATTTTTTTTTTTTGTTTTGTTCTTTTTTCTCTCTGAAAGCTGACCTTGGGTTTTAGAATGGCACCCTCAAATAAAATGTATTATTATTATTATTATTATTATTATTATTATTATTATTATTATTATTATTAGATGCAAAAGTGAGACCAAATCCCCCTTTGTGGAGAGAATGGTCAGTAAGATGTCAGATGTTATAAGAACATGGACTAGAAGAATTTGGGGTCAGGGGTTAGAAGGGTTGTACCCTTTTGAGTGGTCAGTTTCTCTACAGTCCAGAACCAACTGTTTGAGCTGTGCCTATATGTGCATTATGGTTACCATTTCATTTATTAAGCCACTAATGACCTGAATCAGGTTTACTAAAGCAGAGAAAACACAAGACTCCACTACTACTGCATGAATTAATTAGACCTTTTAATTATGTGTAGAATTTTATCTATATACACGGATAGATTAGTGGCTAGGCCATTGGGGCCAATGTCCAGGGCCCTATGAGCTTCAGGGGAATGGAGAAGTATGTACTCATACCACATCCATTTTTCTAAAGATATACCATCAGGGGAGCTGACTGTAAACACTTTGCTTCACTGTCGTGTTAAAGTCGATTCTTGGGCCCTGTTTACAGATTTGATCAGTTGATCATCAGGATACAGCATGTTCCCATGTTAAATGTAGATACTGATCAGACATCAGCTCACGTAGCATCAGAGCTGAGTAGGTAGAACCTACTGTGTTCAGTGATTTAGAAGTTTTTTTCAGTCACAGTGCACAGAGAGGAAACTCAGAGAGTAATGGATGTTCTGCTTAAACAGCCTCAACCGAACCCCAGCCAAAAAGAAGATATCAAAATCCCAAGAATAGTGAAAATCCCAGCCAGGAGAGGTAGGAGAGCTGTTTACTCGCTCCCACTGGTAGCAAACGCCTCAACTGAGCTGTACAAAGTCTCTTCAGGGAAATGTTTAACAGGAAAGTTTTTAAAATCCACAGTTGGACTTGTTCTTTGCAGATTTTTCTGATAACTGTCCATTTTAAAGTTGTAGCTTTAAAGTGACACATGAAGCATTTCTGAGAGCTGTAATTTTTATAGATATGTGCTGTATTTGGTTGAGTTCTCTGCTCTCCAACACTGCTTTTCTGGCAAGAACAACAGCTGGATGTTGTCACATTACGCAAGACGCATCCACTTCTGCTGAAGGAACCAGAGAGGGATTCAAAGCTTCTAAAAAAGACTGATCCTGGCTTCTGTTTAAAATATAGATGAGCCAAAATCCACAAAAGACCATCTGGAGAGGAGGGAGGGAAAAGTTTCACAGTGCATTTTTTTCCTGAAAAACTTTGAAAAGTTGAGTAAGTGTTCTAACACCTTTTCTTATGCCAGATTTCAGTACCTAGGAGCTACATACATA
>JBBJLR010117080.1:0-20132 GCA_037577145.1 Brachypetersius gabonensis | reverse complement strand
CACACACACACACACACACACACACACACACACACACACACACACACACACACACACACACACACAAACAAACACTCCAGGTCCCAGACTCGGCTGATACACACTCCCTCACTCACACACACTCCTCAGTCCCACCTGAAAAATGACTGATTTTTCGCCGCCTCATCATTAAAGCAGAAGGTCACACCGTCTTATCTTACACAGCAGCTGCCATGTACCGGAGTGAAGAGAACAAAACCTCACATTCCACAAACTTTACAGGAAAAACCTTCTGAGACTCTTCCGCAGGTGAATGTAAAACATTTCTACATTTTGGACATTTTCTATCACCCCCTCACCGTGTAAAGGCCAGCTGGCATCTGTGAAATACTGGAGGTTAAAATGTACAATACAGATTTGATAGAACACCATCACTCAGTCAAAACGATGCTGACCAGGATGGACCCGAGCCGACGGTGCAGTACTGACCAGCTGTGGACGATGGTCGGTCTTCGGAAGCACAATATAAAGAAATGAGCGGTGGCTCATGACTTATGCACAGATCTGCATGGCACGACTTTCAATGATGCAATAGCTGGCGCTCTGACACTCATCCGCTATGTGGGGGCGGAGCCAGTCTAAATACAGGGCATCATTAGGGGACGGTGGTCAACAGTGAAGAGTTTGGACACGTTATGCCTCCCTCAGAGAAACAGAAAAAACGGATTCAACTCAAAAAGCAGAACCTAAAGTGCTGTGAGCTCTACTTTCAGATTTCACCATCAGTCATGCTGTGGTTAATCTCCCTTAACTCTTGTAAACTTAAACCTCAGCACCGCTTTCTCTGTGCCTCAATGCTGTTGATGCTGCAGAGAGACGAACATCATTCTAATATTATAACAGCACTCATTTTATCATTAAAGTGACTCTGTTCATGCACAGAGTTGTCCTGCATTGTAGCTCCACCTGTAGGTGTTCAATTACAGACTGTTTGTCCCAAATTCCATATATTCATATACACACTCGTATACTTCATATACTGCATTACAATACTGAGGGCAAGTTTATGTACTGTATTTTTTATACTCTATTTAGTGCGGTAGTGTGTGTTCACAATACAGCCTGCAGCCCCTGTAGACAGCACTTAAATCATGACATTTTCATTACACACAATGCAGAGAGCACTGCAATTTATTATTAAATCAGCGTTAGCGTCTCTATGAGTGACAACCGTTCCATGTCAGTGTCTGTTAAATTCCTACACAAACACCTCATTCTGCTTTATGAGGGACTGGATTAGTGATCACCTGAATCACATCTTATTTAATGAGGAAAAGTATAAAACACTGCTGTAATCGACTCTCTCCTCTCACACTGAGACCAGTTGTTTAAGAGAGAACCAGAGATTTGTTTTCTTTGAATTGTTCAGGTTCTGTAAACGCTGCATCATTTCTCTTATGATGATGTTTTGTCATTTCCTTTAAAATGTTGTTTTAAAGAACAATATTTTTATTTGGAAATGTGGAGAAATAATGTCAGCAGTTCTAAAAAACTAAGTCAAAGCTGTTCAGTTCAATTCTTACAGCTCTAAAAGATAAAAGCTGAGAAACGGAATCTTTTTGCAGCAGTCTCTTTTATTTCCAGAGTCAAATGTGTATCTCAAGGTTTAATAAGTTGAAACAGATGAAAAGAATCTGCACTGCCACATTACAAAAAATACTACCAAAAACGAAAGCATTATTGAGTTTCAACATTCACACTCTGCACTTCATTAAATCTGATTAATCGACTACTGACCTGTAAACACTTCACTGTAATTTATTTATCTATAGTATTTATACCCCAGCATATAGTATAGTGTATTTTTTTGTGGATTCATTTTTAGACTATGTCGTTCTTGTTTGTGTGTGTCTGTTCAGTCATAACATAAACTATTTCCTTCAGGATCATTTAAGTTTTCTGATTCTGATTCTGAACGAGGCTTCATCATGTGCACTGAAGCTGGTCAGTACTGATAAAATCCACAATATGCTCAGAAAATATGTCCCGTGAAATAAAGAGTGTTAAATGATAAATATGGTCAAGTTACCCCCCACTCTTCTGCAGTATTTTGATAGGAAGGAGCATCTGGAGCACTCTGCTGGAGGGAGGGACGCCCACAGTGACCTGACTGAGGCGTTTTTAATGTTTGTTCTGTAAATGTCTCTGGGACTTTTGCTTTAAGGAAACCAGAGGATATGAGACAGACTGTAAGATCATCACCGGTGAGTCGGCAGCAGCCGTATTGCAACCAGAGATGCTGTAACCTGCTCTCGGCCCCAACGGGGCTCATCAGTTTAACACAACACTCCCAACGTGTCCATGGTCTGGAAGGAGAAAGTCTTAACAAGCAAAGCCATCATCAACATCTCCACCTGGTTTTTAGCAGGTCCGGCGTGGTGTGAAAGCTCAGAGAAGACGTTACAGCCTTGACGCACCGTAACATTTCGAACCCTCTGTGATGATCTTTGCCACATGAATCCACTAAGCGGTGCAGGACGCTGTGGTTGGACTGTAAATGTAAACGTAAGATGAGTGTCAGCTAGCGGTTCTCTAACCCGCCCTCAGGGGTCCCTGAGAGTCCACGTTCCTGCTGGATTTTCATGACTTTGTATGGGTAATGGTTTTACTGGGTAAACTGGTGAAGATACAGAATGATGGACGAAGTGCAGAAATGGTGAGTACCTCCACCTGGACTAGAAATACCCTCCCTGTCTGTATCATTGTTTTGCTTCTGCAAGCTTATAAATGATTTGCTGTTTTTGAGAACTGCATCACTGAGGATTTGGTATCATCGGTTTTTGAACCCAGCAGCTGTACTTCATAATGTTTAATCTGAATTATGACCCAAGCAGACGCCTTTCTCTGTTTTTACAGGTTTTCCTTCGCTCATGTTTACCTTTAGTTAAAGTGTAATTAAAAATAAGGCTTTCTGTGTGTGTGTGTGTGTGTGTGAAAGAGAGAGAGTCACTGAAACAGGTAGATAGTAAGGACAAAGGCATGGCTCCAGTACACCTGAAGTGATACTGTGACCTTGTTGATGGCACTAATTGGTTCAAGTTTATAGGCAGGTACTAATTACCAAACGCTCCAATTCTGAAAACTTTTGTACCAGAATTAAATGACAACCTTCCAACAACCTCCAAGCAGGTTAAACTCAGAGCACACCTCAAAAACTACAAGATAAACTACAATGGAACTGGCCAAACATTCCTGTGAGGATGTTACGCCCACAGCTCTGTCAGAGAGATAGGACTGTTCCTCAAGAGTTCCTTTTACATTTTGAACCTGAAGCACCTGGAACAAGAGAATGATCGAGTACCTGCTCTCAATGAGGACACGCCTACCAAAGATTCTCGGCACTGGAGAGAACTTAAAACTCTTTTACTGGCTAGGATTTTTTTTTCCCCGTTGTTTCCAATCTTTAAGACAAACCCCCCCAAAAAAGCAGTGGTTTTGTGAGAGCCTTGGTGGCTCTGTGGGAAAGTCATTGCCTCTGATTCTGAAGGTTGCTGGTTCAAGTCTGACCTTGTTGTGGGGAGAGGATGGAAAGTAGGGAAGGTGAGTGTGAGGCTGTGGAGAGTAGAGAAGGTGAGTGAGTGTGTTGCGTGCAAAAAGTGATTTTAAGTGTACTGAGTTTTTAAAAAACAAAACCAAAAAATTGGTTAAGTGCAATGCTTATTGTATGTTTTGGCTTCATAACCCCCTACTTTCACCTCTCTGGAGACCTGGGGGGGGGGGGGGGGAGCCCAGGTTATCCCCCCCCTGTTTCTGGGTAACGCCCTCCAACCTTCATTGCACGCACGCACGCACGCACGCACGCACGCACGCACGCTCGCACGCTCTGCAACTGTGACCTTGGAGATCCTGCTTGGGGTACGAACCAACAACCTCTGGACCAGGAGGCCTTGCTCATTCTGTTGAGCCACAGGATCTCTCAAGTGTAGCACCTTTTTTTTTGGACTTTTGTCTTTTTGATTCGGCAGTAAAGCCAAGAAGATAAATGAGATGAGCTGGTTTTGAACCAGCAACCTTCAGCACCAAAGGCAGCACTTATATATTTGAGCTACCCAGGCTCACAGGTTGGGCTTGTTTTTTTTTGGACATTTGTCTTTGAGATTCAGCAGTAAAGACAAGAAGATAAATGAGATGATACAGTTTTGAACCAGCAACCTTTAGTGCCAAAGACAGCACCTATACATTTCAGCTACCCAGGCTCATAGGCTGTGCATGGTTTTTTTTTGGACATTTGTCTGTGAAAGTGCACTTATGAAACACTGAGCACAAACATCCAAAACATACCCAGCCACAACCCAACACTCTGGCTCTGAGGCATGACTGATACCCATGGACCAAAAAAATGACAACTGGTTCAGGAGATTCTGTCTCAACTAAACAAGCCAAGCCTCCACAGTCACTAGGTTTTGTTTTGTTTCCAGAGCAGGAGGACTGAGACCATTGTGGTTTGCTGCATTTAGCTTCTTGTCTTTACTGAATTTACTGATTTTAAAAGTTTAGCTCATTGAGAGCGCCTCAAGATTCTTCAACCAGAATGAAAAGACACAAGAACCCAGTGAAACTCACCAATGCAACACAAGGGCTGAAAACTACACTGAACTAAACACTTGACCTTCAGCCACTGGAGGCCTATACTGGTTTGAAGTCACTGAACAAGTATTTAAGACTGAACTATTACAAGAAGTCCAAAACTCAGGAGCTGCTCATGATTGTACTAGCCTTGATTGATTTAAATGATCATTCCAAAGACAGTCAGCTTTTCACAACTTTATAGAACTCTGTCCATCCCACGTGACTTTGGACCATTTCTATTGGTTGGTTCATTATGAAATGTTCACACAATGTAAGTTATTACAAAAAGGCTAAGATTAGTATTTTTTTTTTAATACCTCCATAAATCCACACAACAAACTAGTTGTGTTTGTTTAGGCAGAGGCAGAAGTATTTCATGGCCAAGAGTGAAATGGAACCAGTTTCACTCTAAACCAAGTAGCTTTCAGCTCCCAGTATAATATTGTCGTGGCCATGTAAGGAACTCCAGGCCTAAGCAGTTTTTTTTTTTACTGTGGAAACACTGAACGGCAAACCTCTATTGTGTCCTGCGCTAAACAAATGTTCCTGTACATACATTTTTCCTCTGAATGTCACTTTTTCTGAATTACATTACACAGTCAAAATACAACAACGAAGATAAATACCAAAACTTCACAGCCAGCAGGATTCGAACCCACAAGTTCCAGCACCAGGGACACGACTCATACCTCTGAGCCACTTTGACTCAGACCAGCACCCTGTGATTACAAAACTAATTAGCAGTAATAAGTACATGCAGAACAAGAAGAGCACAGGGTGCAACAGTGGTTCATTTTTCCATGCAGACCCACCTGCGGGCAGGTCTCCGACTGCATGCATGTTTAAAAAATAAAGTCAAATCCCTTCATTCCACCTCCAAAACATCCTCTAGGGGAATGTACAGGGAGTCAAGATTAGTTCCACACCCTCTTCCCAGCACCTCAGCTGCAATTTGGATTCCAGCCGCCTTCTTTTACATGTGTGTAGGACATGTGTGTAGGACCCTTCCCAGCTTTTCATTGCCTAACAGGGTGGTACAAGCCTAGTTGGTAAAATGCTTGCCTGTGAACCCAATAACCTGGAAAGTTGCAGGTTCAAACCCCCACCCCATTTTTTTACTATTGTGTCCTTGAGCAAGACACTTAACCCTCCCCTGTAACTAATGAATGTAAGTCGCTCTGGATTTTATTTTCATTTCAAGTGATTTTGGACCATTTCTATTGATCTATTTCTATTGAAACACACATTTCAAAGGAATCACTAAAAGCATTGCTGCTGCACACACTACTGCAAATACACACACACTAATGAACACTTTAGAGGGCTATAGTGTGTGCACCAGTGAGGCTCATTCTTCAGGTCTGAAGTATCCACACACACCAAGCGAGCCGTCCAGGGTGAGAGTAAAGTTTCTCTGGCAGCTCTAAAACAGACCGACTTTCATACAGAACGGCTTCAGTGTGCAGCAGTGTTCACTCGCTTGTAGCTTGGACGCAGAAATCTTCTGAAGATCCAGTGACATTCAGCTAAAAACAGTACTGTTTAAATAGCATATAGTGTATATGACATTGAGAGTTTTATTTTGACTTCAAGTTTATATTTTATACTGTTCTTTTCTCTTTATCTCAGTGCAGTCGTAATAAGCAATTTCCTCCAAAACCGATTTGATTCTGAAAAACAAGGCGTATCAGCTCTGGAACGTTCGTTTGTGGTTTTCAAGAAAGTCACTCATTTCTTCCAAAGAGAAAACAGTTCATCTCTGGGGTTCCTTTGGTCACGGTGTCGATGGCAGAAACTAAACACAATTAGAATCAAAACCCATCTGTCCTGGTTTCAGAACTGTATTATGGTCTGTCAGTTCTGGAAAAAAGAACATGTTCAAGTTCACCTTGACGAAGTCGGCGCTGCGTCCTGCGGCGAGGAATAGTGAGAACTCGGCTGTAAATCTGATTAGTGAGAGGACGATTCCGGTGAGGAGTGAGGAGCGCGAGAAAGGAGCTTCGTTTTGCACTATTTTTAGTTTTGGAGTTTTGAGGTTAACGCGGACGTCCTGAAGCCCCTCGGTCCGACCCCTCATGGCTGCCTAATGACGTCTGATCATGTTTTAATCAGCACTAACCACAGAAACGGGACCTCTCTCGTTCACCCTTGCACTGTTTACATGAAGTTTTGTGCCTCACAGTTACACAATTAACTTAATAATTAATTAATAATTAAATAATAATTAATGACAATTAAATTTGTTTAATGATACAATTAACATTGTATTTGCATTCAAGTGTGCACCTTTGTCCTGTTTATTATCTCAAAAAATGCCAAAAAATTAGGCCAAATTTAGAGAAACGTATCATCAAATACATCTCATCTACCCAAACACAGTACCAGGTCTGGACGGAAGTTTAGGACCTGCACTCTCGCCACTCGTTTCAGTAAAGCAGCGATTCAGAAATGAATAATTTAACATGACTGCATGATTTAGTCATGGCCAGTGAGTTATTAGCAGAATACTACCATTTTTTCAGCTTGCAAACTGATTAGTGAAGCAATTTTTGTGATTTTTCTGGTTTTGTCTAATGATTGCTTGTAATCAGTGTTTGAGAAAATACAATATAGTGTGGGAGCCCCGTTTTCACCCAGAATAAAGTGATAAAGTGAGCAGAAAGTGCATAGATCGTATATCAGCAGAAACAGGGCACTTTAATTATCTTCTACATCCGCACACAGTCCATCTTCTGCAAAGAGTGAGTCAGCAAAATCCTCTCGAATGATTACTAATTCATTTACTTGAGGATATTTCCGGTCTCCGTTTGGGGTCCGAGGGGTCCGAGCGTTTCTCGGTGATATGCGAAGGGCTCCGGCGGTGGTGCTGTTCGAGTCTTATTCGTTTCTTTTCATAAACAGATGAAGTTAGGATGAAACCTGAGGACGGGAGCGAGGCTGTACTGTCGTCAGTATTAATGAGCAGCACTGACAATGAAAAGTGAGCCTCATTAACAAGCGCCACTGTGGACGAGCGCATGGAGCTTTAATCCTCCAGCTTTCACATCTGAGCCATTTACTGCGACACTACACTGTACAGTGAGGCCATAACTGCACCTTATACTGCAGTATCAAAGTTTATATTTAAACTGCACAGTGAGGCTATAACTATAACTGCACCTTATACTGCAGTATTAAAGTTTATATTTACATTTCCGTACATATTTTTGCCACTCACTCATGCAAACCTGTCCCTCGCTACTCAACCTCTTGGGCATCCATGGCACAAGCACTAATGAGGCCAGCATTTTTTAATCACAGTTTGGATTTTTAGAGTTTTTCTCCTTTTCAATGATTTCCACAGTAATGTCTTTATCACTCAGGGGTGTAACACTACCCTGGCAAGTCTATGGTGGGGGCTACTGCAGATTTTGTTCAGTAACTCCAGTTGGGGTAATAAGATTCAGAATTTGTATTTCTTACTAACTTATATTTCACAATTATATATTTTCCCATGCTTAAATAAATGAATGAATGAATGAATAAACAAAGACAAAAACAATCAAACTACGGAACTGTTTACACATCTGGGCTCTGCTGCTGAAGATTCTTAATTTTAATAATTTTAATCATTCAAATTAAAAAACAAAAACTAACAGCGACACACCCCCACCACAGAACAAACAAACAAACAAACAAACAAACAAATAAATAAATAAATAGGTGGGCATGGCTAAGTATCAATGAAGAGCTCCAGATCCTCCAGGCTGTTGCCGGTTCAGCACGACAGTTCTGAGGGGCTTCAGCCAATAGAGAATGTAAATAAGAATAAAAACACGTTAATCCAACCTTCTCCAAACCTCACACATGGTTCATCCCTCTGACTGATGGGGGCCATGGTGAAGAAGGTCTTGTTACCCATTTACTTCTAGGCAGTGTCTGTGTCTGAGAGACAGGGACTGTATTAATAATTTATTGATTATGAATGAAATGTATTCATGATTTATTCAACAACAAAATAACAATTTAAAGAAAGCAACCAAATTAAAGATTGAAGTGGCTAAATAAGACATGACAACATATCAGCTATGGATGTAACAGACACTTACACAAACACACTCACATACACACATACACACACACTCGCACTTACAGAAACAGACACAGGCTGTGTAATGTTCGAATAAGGTCAGTTAAGCTCTGGTAAACAACTTTGTGACTTTATTATTACATTTCTAACAAAATAACATTTCTGGGACATTCTGTTAAAAATAAAACAAATGTACAGATCCTTCCACAACCCAGCACATCACCAGCTCCCAACGTCACCTTATACAGGTCATATATTGGTGTTAGTCTTCTTCTTAATCATCTTTAAACTTGGACATCCGATCATTATTACTGTATGAGCTTGTCTGACATCTCCTTCCAAATCCAGGTATGTTAATATGGAAGAAACCCCCTTTTTGCAGGTACAGCAGCCTCCACTCTTCTGGGAAGGGTTTCCACAAGGCTATGAAGGCGAGAAGGTCAACATTCAAGTTCCTAAAGGAGTCCAGCTGGATTGAGTTCGTCTACACACCACCATGTTTTTGCAGACTGCTCATTTTGCTCAGTGGAACAGTTGTGATGGAACAGGAAAGGGTTCTTCTTCAAACTATGGCCTCAAAGCTTTTCATTGTGTACAATGTCTTTGTGGTCATCACACACCTGTTATCAATGGGTGTGGCTCTAACACGAGCTCCATAATTCAAATATTTATGACAATATTATGAAACATATATGTGGTGGGCCGTTATCAGCGTTAACATGCTGCGTTAACATGAGACTCTTATCGGGTTATAAAAAAATTCGCTGTTAATCTATTCACAAAGTTGGGTTGGGAGCTGGGTCTATACTACGCAAGCTATGATGACTTTCACCTTGATATTTTAGCGCGGATGTATACCTAGAAGAATTGCACTGTAGGGGACGAGAACAAGTCTTCGAACCTGTGTGTATGCCTACTGTGAAACCTTCGGCAGAATTCAAATGAGCCATTTTAATCTAGATTAATTCCAAGAATACAGTGAGATTAATCTAGATTAAAAAAATTAATCTATGCCCACTCCTAATATATATATATATATATATATATATATATATATATATATATTCTTGTTATCAAGATCAAATTAAGTTTCCCTTACAGGTAGTTTTAGATTAAGCCCAATTTCACAAATAACCAGTCCCACAATGTCTATATATTGAACATTTCCTCCCCTAAAATACAAAAGCATGCTACATATATCCAAACCAAACACTAATAACAAAAACAATAACAAAAAACAATAACAGGCCTAGTTGACAGTATCCGTTATTGCTGTTTTAAATTAATATGTAATATTTTGCTTGTAAATGTCTTGCTCTTACAGCACTTCAGTATTCTGCGTTATTGTTTTGGCTTTGCCACAAAGTGCCCCAAGATTTGTATAAACTGACTTCCAGTCTGAGGAAGCAAAAATTGCCTCTCGTACTGTGTTAAAACCAGTTTGTCATTTAATCCATGGGTCCATTCATATAGAATGTCTCTTGGTTTCCATTAAGTATTTTTGAGCAATGGGTCCTCTATCTGCAGCTTAAGTGCAACAGCACTGGCCAAAATGAGACCTTGGGAAATCAATATGTGCCAGCAGACAGAGCAAACTATGACCCTGAGGACTAAGAGCTATCTCTCCAACAAGGCAAAACACTGATTTCTGCAGAGCATATCCAGGTTTCAAAACTGAACTGAGTAGCTTTGGAAAACAGGAGCGAGGGTGGCTGCTAGTCTAAGCATTTGATATAAGTTTATTTAAAAATAACAAAAAATAGTGTTTGAGTAATGACTGACCTTGTTTGGGCTTGGGCTTCACTGGGTCTTTTGGTGGTACAGGAGGCTTCAGAGTGGCCTTTCCAGGCTTTTCCTCAAAGAAGTCTGAAAGGTCTAGTTCTGCAGAGCAAGTTCTATGTTAAAGTAGCAATTGAGTAACATAATGCATTGCTCAGATCACAAATGCATTAATTTTAGTAATCACTGCAAGGTTGTAAATGCTTTACCAAATAATTTAAAACTGTTTTCAAGATATTTTAGAATTGTTCCCACCACAGTGTTCATTTAGAGGATCAATCTTAAGGCTCCAATTTAAAATGATAAGCTACGGTATTCAGATAAAAACAGTATAAAAACAGTTCTCAACACAACAACTGTCCAAACATGGAGGTGTTGCTTGACGTAACACTCTTTTGGGACACAGGCCCCCCACGTCCCATTACCCATATCTTTTTTGTTAAGCCAGATACATATGACATGAGCTGCAGTATGTGCTAAACCAGCTTCCCTTCCTTAGCTCATTATTATTGCCACTGGCAACAACACAGGTAAAGGCTTAAATGTACAGATTTATTCATTTATGTATGAAGATATATGAACATTCTCCACATGTTTAAGGCACACCTGTATGGGAATATCCACTCTTCTGTCAATATTATCAATCTAAATCAATGCTATGCAAAATTAATAATTCTGCTGTTGAAAGCTGAATGTGAGATTTTACTGGGGCACGGCATATAAATACTGGGGCACGTGTCCCAGTGACGCCCCTCCCAGCTGTATTTGTGAAGAATAGAAGTATGGAATAGGCCAGTTCTTCAGGGTGTTATTACAAACCTAAGCAATACTTTATCTGTTTAAAAGTCACAATGTAGTTAAAATATCCCAGTGTGGAAATTACCTCCCCCTGCTCCTGCTCCTCCAGTTGGCTCTTTTGGTTTGGGCTTAGACGTAGCTGAGGAAAACAACACAGCTGAGGTCAGTCCTGGCCAGATTCAAGACTTCAGATTATTATGGCTCAGTCAGGCTTATAAAAATGTTCACAAGAAAAACTTTTGCAGCACAGATGCTGCACTGGGTTTCACTTACGAGGGGCTGGCGTATCATCCAAAGCTTCAAACAGGTCGAAACCCTGCCCCAGGCCTGGAAGACAGAATATGACAGGTTAAGAACACATGACTGTAAAACATGCATGTCATGATAAAAATAGCCACAATATTGGGAGACCTAATCTGCAGAATAAAATCAACCCACACAGGGTTAAACATACAGCACAGGAATCGGGTAAATACAAAAACATACAGCAAAAACAAAAGCCAACACACCCATCCACCACACCAAATCACAATGTGCTATGTTTTTGGGAGTCTTCTTTAAACAAACAAAATGATATGCTAGGTGTTGACAGAGTCGTATTATTTTTCCCACTAACTGTATGCTCTCATCAATGATATAATCTCCTATAAGCATCAGAATCTAAACATCCTCAACACCTAAAAAGCCCCTCTCAAAGCCACTTTTATTACGCACAATCACCCCATCAAGTAATTCAACTGAAGTTTAACAGAACTGAAGTGACAATCCAATAAAGAAAACATCCTAATGTATGTCAACACTTTTCTGGCATTTTATTAAAAAGCAAGTGCTATTTTAAAAAATAGTTCATTGCACCTTGTACTTTAAGTTAAGACATTGTTTAAACTCAATCGTAAAATGTATGTGTAGTTTGCACAAGTGTTCTGCGCTGTAGAATGGCTGTGAAATTTGGAATGCCATGATATAGTTTAGTAGCGGAATAATCAGCACCCTGCTGTTTTCAAGCTTTCTTGTCAAGACACAAATTCCACAGCACTACAAACACATTCCAGCCTCTCTAGATGTTAACACAGCCGCAGAAATGACAGCTTGTTTCTGCATATTCTTGGTACACAAGGACAAAAAACCCTTTTGTAGTCCAGAGAGGAGACATTTCCCAGAGGATTTTTTCCTTTCGTGTCATTTTGACGGATTAAAAGCTTGTAGTATGAGACAGGATTTCTGCCTAGCAACTGCCAGACAAAGGACAATGGGCAAACTTGCTTTTTTTAAAGTTTGTGCGATTTTCAGCTCTCTTATGATTACAGACTGCATGCAACACTGATGATTTCACGGTAACTCTAATATGGCACCTATCTTTAACGAGGGTTCTGCTGTGTATTTTTAGTCGCAAGGGCCGCTGGTCTTCATTTTTCTTCACTTATGTGAGGACTAGATACAGAGGGGCACCGGCACAAAGAACCCTTTTCTATCTGTGCAGCCTGTCAGTCTCGCCGCCCCTCTCCCGCTCTGTCTCTTTAACCAGGCCGTCTGAACACCATGCCAGATTTAGTAACAGCACTAAAAACACCAGCCGTCCCCTGCACCACTGCCAGGCCAGCTCAGCGTAATGCCACCGTGTCATATGACCACTCACGTGACTGGGCTTATCTCTTAGGATTCACTCTCCTGTCACACAGAAGAAATGCTACAGAATTTTGATCATTTTATATTGAGAGAACCATAGGTTAGAAGACAGCAGGGTGAAATTTCCCTAACTTGATTTATGAGATACCACTGATTTCAATAGAATTTTAACCCCTGAATGACTGCATTGTACATATGATTCAAAATAAAATACTAAAAACCTAGAAGTATATGATTGTAAAATCAGAGGTCAGATGCAAAAACTGACAGGTCAGTTTTCTATAATACTAATGGAGTGTAAGGGTGCTTTCACACCTACAGCATTTGGTGCGCACCAAACATGTTTGGTCCCTTGGTTCGGTTCATTTGCGTTGATGTGAATGCAGTCTCAGTACTTTGGCGCGCACCAAATCCATCGATCCGAGACCTGCCTGAAGGGGTGGTCTCGGACCGCTTTATCCGCTCTACTTTGGTGCGGTTCGTCTGGTGTGAAAGCAACCAAACCAAATTGGACGAAACGGTATAGTTTAATGCATTATGGATATCAGATGAGATACGGGATTGATAGGCCAATGGAAAACCTGATGGATCTGCAGGAAGATCGCGAGCTAATAACGAAATGATCATTCAGGAGGAGGAGGGCACGTCTCTTCTCCCCGAAGTGGCGCGCAATGCGCCGTCGGCGAATAAATCAGTAAGATTGTTTGGAGTCGCAGCCGTGAATCATGTTTGAAATGAATGGTCTGAAAAAATTATCTGCACGTACAATGTAACGCGAGGATCAGCACCATGAGTGCAATGCAAAGCTGTTCCTCCATCATTACTGAAAGTGAAAATATATATTTTTTTTTAAATAGTCTGTTTCCGGTGCCGATGGTCTTCGCGGTTTATTTTGTTTAGTTTAGAACTCTGCATGTGTGAAAGCAAACCGTACCTATGTCTGTTTAGTACATTGTAACATTTTTCTGACTGGTGCGGACTAAAGCAAACGAACTATAGGTGTGAAAGCACCCTAAAGTGTGAAGTGTCCATCTGTCATATGTGAACACACCACAGCACACAGTGTGAAATTCTTTGCCTGCTTTTAACATATTCACCAAGTGAAGCAGCGGGCAGCCAGTGACACAGCCACCAGGGAGCAGTGTGTGGGGACGGTAACTTGCTCAAGAGTACCTCAGTGAGGTCACTAGCAGTCCTGGAATTCGAACCCATGTCCTTCTGATCACAAGGGCAACGGTCTAATCACTAGGCCTCCAGCCGCCCCATAGACCACTGATTACACTGCTGAATACAAAACAGTCTTTGTATACTACTGAAATCAGATTCTAACCTTCAAGGACAAACTATATCGGTTCTCAAGGACAAACTATAACTATTAAGTCAATGGAAGCTCTTATTCCAAGCTATTTTTGATTTCTATTCATCAAAAATGTTTACACAACGTAAAGGACAGATCAAATTATGATCAAAGGCCGATTAAAGGCTCACCTTAACCTGTGATTGGTTGGCCAATCAGAAAAACTGTGATTGACTGAATCAATATTGTAGAGACTATTGCAATAACGATTAGCAGACGATATATTGTGAAGCCCTACTCAATTTAATCAGCCAAGACATGTCTGGAGTCCATATTTCGCTTCTTTAGTTTAAAAGGCCATGAGGCTAAAGTAGCTAACCAACACTACGAGTCCATTTACACCCAATCATTTTCTCTAAATACTAGAAATGCAAGAAGTGCACAAGTATTATTAATATACTAATATTTTGGCAAGATGTACAAACGAGGTAAAATTGCATTGCATTAACTAATCAACTGTAACAAACTTCTCTGTCACTCAAGATTAGGGATGCCACGATTATAGATTCTGATGGCACGATTACGGGAAAGTTTCATGATTATGACGATTATTTCGCATGCATTCATTTCACAATGTAGGCAATTACATTCTTTAGAGGTTTTTACCTTTTATTTACTGCGGTCATTAAAAAATACAAACAAAATACAGTGCATGAATGGAATATAAACAAAGGGATACTGCCAATTGAAACAAATAATAATTGATGATGCATCATATTGAAAACAAATATAAAACAAAGTCTATTTCTTTAGAATTAAATGTAAGCATACACATTAGCTCATTTCTCTATTTAAAATAAAAAAAAAACCTACAATCACGTCTTTGGTGGAAATAAAGCGTATTAGAGCGGTCAAGTGAGCCGTCTTTCGCTGACTGAGGGCGAGTTCTGCCAATCTGTTGATAGCACGGTCACAATCTACATTTTTAAAAGCGCTTTTTAGGAGCCTTTACAATTAAATAAATCAAGACGTTTTAAATCAAGGGTAATAGTGAAACCGGTTAATCGTGACATCCCTACTCAAGATGTCATTAAACATTACAGAGCCAGTCTCACTCAGCTCTTCACAAAGTTTCTTCCTTCAGCATTTATCTTGTGAGCCCTTTGTGTAGTAAAATGCAATCTGCTTGGAAGTACATTGAACCTCAATTCTCGTTGTCTCATTGAGAGTACCATCCCTTATTGTCTGAAAACACAATGACAATTCTGTAGTTTGAAAAGGTTGACAATTTTAGGAATGCAGTGTTTACAGAAAAGATTTGGGTGACTGCTGACTTTGTGTTTGTCAGCTACATTAGCCATCAGTGCTCTGCTGAAAAAGCACAGTTTGGACATCTGAAGTAAGTGGAAAGTAAGTAGTGTCTATTTCTGTTTTCATCATACCAGTCCTTAAAGATGACTAGAATTTGAACTTTAACCAACAACATTTATATAAGAACTAATGAAATCAGTACTGAGAACTCCATAGATCAACCAGTAATTTGGAAACCCCCTCCAACTCAAAACTCACATTTGGAATTGTAATAGGGACCTGCTCTGTTTGACATATGTCAGGCCAGTGAGTGGTTCAAAAAACATCTGACAGAAAGACACACCTGAAACTGACCAACACAGTTGGCTACTACACACCCATGCAGAAATACTGAATTATTTGGTACCAGACAATTAAGCACATGGCTACAAGCAAGGATCAAATTGCATACACAACAGAGGGTGTGGCTGAAGAAGCACAGGAGGGACTGGGCCAGTTCATGCCAGAAACACAGCTGAGTCTTCCCACTGGATCCAGCTACTCATGTGCTGCTTTTTGGTGGGTAGACTACAGCAAAAAGGGGGGAGGGTCTGTCTACTGGTGCATCATGGCTCAAAATCCAAATTAATCTTAGACTTAGTCTTAGACTACTAGTGATGCTAATTTCACCCACACAACCCATTTTTTTGGATTGAATAAGCGAAACATCATCTCAACAAACTCTGTGTCCTTGCAAGGGGTCATGTCTGAATCCACCCTCCCACCTCATGTTAAAAATCGATGGTATCTCCCCACATTCCGCAGTCTCCGAAAAACTGCATGCATGCTGCACCTGGGCTACCTCTACCACAGCAGGCGCATGCGTTTTCAACTCAGCTTATGCTCCCCTATTCACCTGTATGGCTCAGGACCCAGAAAAAGACTGGGCGGTTCTGCCATTCCTATATGTGATTTGTGCAATTCCTAGATGCAATATGTGACTAGATTTATTGTAGCTTAATTGTGCCATTTTGAGATATTATGCCTGTCTGGCTTTAATAATGAAAAAAGAAGCAGAGATATGAAAAGGCTTGTGATTGACAGCAATATGATTATTGCAAATTTATGCATGCACTGGGAACAAACCGCTGAAGCTAATTCTTGCCACACTAATAACCTACATGGTGTTCTGAATATGCAGCTGTTCATTTCAGTGACCACTACCACACCTTAACAGAGGTGATCTGCTCCAGTAAACCTGAATGCAGTCGATCAAAGAGGTAGCATGCAAATTCACCCAGATCATGCATTTAGTGAGGACACACTGCCAGAGTGCTCCAAAAAGGCAGCTAGTACTCCAAAATTTTGCTGCAGCAGCACTGCAATATGCCACCATGGTCCTCATCAATATGCTGAAGGAGAGACTCTCCAGCTTGAGTCCACACTACACAGAGAATTACGAGCATTTGGCTACAGCGTTCACCCCAGACAACCCAGAGGAGGATATAGAACCGAACCATGTAGGTTTGCTTGAGAAAACGTGGCAAATTGTGCAGATTTGTAGCAACCGGTGAAAAACAGACAGTCTACAGTCCTCAAAACAGTATTTCACAAAGGTTAATGTAGTAAAAGAGCCTTGGAGAGACACGCCTGACTCTGGAACATGAAGACTTTAGACAGAGACGAGTTTAAAAATAAGCTGCCGGGTCGAAAGAGAGAGAGAGGAAAATAGATGAAGTAAGCATGATATTGGGGGGGTTTAACAAAGAAGGGCGAAAGCCTTAGCTTACCTTTCACGGCTAACAGAGAGAGGAGAGCTAGAAGAGCCCACGCCGAGAGAGACCTCATGGCTGAAATCAGGATCTTCTACACTGAGAAGAGAGCTGAGGAACACAGTTGGACCGTTAGATAATGCCTGGCCTGTAGGCACTTTAACCGTTACCTGCTGGAAAGGCCTGCAGTTCTAGACACAGACAGAGAAAGACTACACACACCACTGCAACAGAGTCTGCAGTGAAGCAGGGAGAGGGAGGGGTGGAGAGACTACAGCCCAAAGAGAAGCGGATGGGGGGTGTGGGGGTCACATTCACAGCTTTGGGCGGTTCCTCACTGAACCAGGCTTCTGCAATCAAGCGCTATTCTTAATTTTCTGGGATCATTTATTGTAGTCAATAACTCTCATTTGTCCTCCAGATATGGTTTATTATGCCGCTTTTGTAATGTGGGTCTCTGACAGCAGATGTTGTGTTCTGCGGACACATTATCATGCCATAAGGCCCATGTCTAGTTACACATCCCCTTTTTATCCAAAAAAAGAGACGTTTTCAGACACTTGAGCAATACAGACTGAATGTTCATCTTAATCTAATGAAGCGACTGAAGTAGCTTGACTTAGTTCAGGAATTTGAGAGACAAAAGTATTGGAACACCTGACCATTACATCAACAGGGACTTTAATGTCATAGACTTTATTATGGAGTTCTTGGAAAGCTTTCCGCTCGATTTCGGAGTGTTTCGGCATTTAGGAGGTCAGACACTGATGCTGGACAAGAAAGCCTGGCGCGCAATCTCTGTTCCAATTCATCCCAAAGGTGTTGGATAGGGTTCAGGTCAGGGCTCTGTGCGGCCAGTCAAGTTCTGCCACACTGAACTGATTATGTCTTTATGGAGCTTACTTTGTGCACAGGGGCACAGTCATGCTGGAATGGAAAAGGGCCTTCTCCAAACTATGATTTGGAAGCATATTGTTGTCCAAAATGTCTTGGTATGCTGAAGCATTAAGATTGACCTTCACTGCAAGTATGGGAACCAGAGAGAGAATTACCCCTCCATAATTGAGGGGTACTGACTTCCTTACACTGTTAAGAAACACCCCACAAACTGCTATTTTAGCTCTTTTGGCAGGGTCTGGGTCTTGATTCCGGGGGTACAGTACCCCCCAGTACCCTCTGTAATTCGAACCATGATGGGAACTAGCCCAAACCCTAAAAAGTCGGCATGTTCCAGTACTTTTGTTCATATAGTGTATGCGTGAGAAGATATGCTTTAAAGCATGAACCCAAACCACACTTCCATGTTTTATGCATATAGACATGGTATATTGTGCATATCAGTTTAAATGAGAATAGATCTCCCAAAGGGTGTGATTTCCTAACATCGGTTCAGACCTCTTGGTCAGTGCACTGTGAGCAGGTCCTGAGTCCACTAACTGGATTTTAGGCTCTTGATTGGCCTTTGTCCAAGACTTCCGTTGTGCATCAAGCATCTCCATGGTCAAATGTTAGTGTAAAATGTTCACTAGGGGGTGGAGGTAGCTCAGTGGGTAGGATACTTGCCTCTGGAGGTCATGGGTTCGAATCCTACCTTCAGCACCACCATTGGGTTCCTGAGCAAGACCCTTAACCCTAAGTTGCTCCAGGGAGACTGTCCCCTGTAGTCGCTTTGGAGCATCAGCTAAATGTCATAAATGTAAATGTACTACTACTACTAATAATATGAATTAGAATCATTATCAGGTAAGAAACAGTTGTGGACTTCTTAAGCACTGATGTACGTCGCTCTGGATAAGAGCGTCAGCCAAATGACGTAAATGTAAATGTAAATGTTCTCCTCTGTCTGAATCAAGGTATTCGTGGCCTGTGTAACCACGAACTGGCTTCATAAACATACACACTAGAGGTAAATGATCTGCTATCATGGACAGGACTGGAAACCCAAGGTCTCTAGCGGCAGTTGCATAAAGACATAACACAGATTATCAGGTATTTTTGGGAACTGGCTTTCTAAAATTAATATCTTAGAAGTCTCTCTGAATGCCAGTCCACAAAGAAAATTGCAAATGTAGGAAAAATCCACTTTCTTAAGACCGTTGTCTTCAATATTGTATTTTAAAAATGTGTAATAGCCTTCATGAGTGAGCCTAAACATTGGCACCCTTTTTTCTTAGTGTATTCATCTTTAATTTGGCAATGTATTCTCTGGAGTGATGCAGAACACATTTAATATGAGTTATTAGTGGGGTTTGTGATGTAGATCTGATCATCCAACATCAGTACCTGACCTCCTTAACCACCTGTGGTTGAATGCAATCAAACTGCCACGGTGATGATTCGTTATCTTTTGTAAAGCATTTTAAAAAGAGTGAATTCTGTTGCTGCAGTATAAGGGTCTATCTCTCTATTACCCTTTGAATTCATTTTGGCTGAGGTGGGTTCAAGCAGGGTGGAATGTGTGAAGAAGAGAGGCAGGAGTGATTTGTGTGGAGAAGAGTGTTGTCTGGTTTGATGGTTTGGAGATGGTGGCACTGACAAAAAGACTGAAAATGTTAGATTTGCATTGGTAGGATCAAGAATGAGTTTATTAGAGAGACAGCTCGAGTTGGACCTTTTGGAAGAAAAGTCAGAGAGGCAAGACTGTGTTGGTTTGGACTTTTGCTGAGGAGGGACTCTGAGTGTTTTGGGAAGAGGATGCTGAGGAGAGACTGAGTGTGTTGGGAAGAGGATGCTGAGGAGAGACTCTGAGTGTGTTAGGGGGAGGATGTTGAGGAGAGACACTGAGTGTGTTGGGAGGAGGATGCTGAGGAAAGACTCTGAGTGTGTTGGGAGGAGGATGCTGAGGAGAGACTGAGTGTGTTGGGAGGAGGATGTTGAGGAGAGACTGAGTGTG
>JBBJLR010117067.1:0-20133 GCA_037577145.1 Brachypetersius gabonensis | reverse complement strand
CTTCTCAAATATCACTGTGTGTGTCTCCTATATGATATATTTAACTGACATTTTTTATCGTAACAACCAACGATTTACACAGGAAAATAATGACTATTAACAAGGTTGCCCAAATTTTTGCATCCCACTGTATGTCATTTTCTGTCTAAATTTGACTTGCTGGTTGAATAAAATCAACTTTAAGTGAAAATTTGCCTGGGGTATGAATAATTTTCAAGGCTCACTGTATGTTTCACGATTGTTATTCTGGTCAAAAATCACATTCACACCAAAATTTACCAAAGTCCTAAATTTACAGTCTCTTCCAGAACAATTGGCACCCTTACTAACTTTATCCGTTATTCCATTAATACTATATTAAAATGTTTCTGAGGTGAACTAGGGTCACTAAACAAATCCAAAGCGTGACAAGTTCAGTCTGAGAATAAAGCAATCATGAATGGAAATGACATTTTTGAAAAAAAAAAATCACATTATTCAAGCAATTTGAATTAAGGAAATGATCAATGATTCCTGGTTCTAGCCCAATTGTTTCTAGCCATTGACTGGATAATTGTGTTGAAAAAATGATGCACTATGTACTATGTAATTATTTTGTCAAAAAGTAGGATAAACACCAAGATGTTCTGACTACAATGCACCAAAATTCTCCTTAATTGATACTAGGTGCACAATCCCTCAGTAATCAATGTCATTTATGACGGGGAGCGTTGGTGGGGCGGTGGTTTAGTGCCCTAAGTTGACGAAAAACCGTCATAGTGACGGAGAACTTTAATCCATGCATGAGCTGTGTCTCATGGGGCATATTCTATTTGGGGGCATATTTAGGGTTTACATAAAAAAAAATAGGCATTCATAGGCATTGTTTTTTAACCAAAACACAACACTGCGATTTTACACTGCACTCTTGGAACGTTAGCCTCGCGAAAGGTGAGGGATCACTATAAAACTATTAAGCTCACCGAAGAGCCCATGCTGCAAGCATTTTGATAAATACACTGAAGTTGCTCAGCATATCCATGTATTTCCTGAATGAGGGAAGGTCCTATATCCCTTTCACCTTCAGCTGACCCAGTCACCTGCAAAGAGGAACAAAGAACAATACATACTAGAGACCTAAACCTTATAGCATAAAAAAAACTGACTGATGAAGTGTCAGTTATGACATAGACCTCTGATGTAGTTCTGTTCTGTGCAGTGTTTAGAGTCTGCAGTCTGATGAGAAGCTGGGTCCAGCTCTCTCTAGCTGTATTCCTTTCCACTGGCTGCCCCAGAGTACATAGACTAGCAACACTGGACCTAGGCAAAGCAAAAAACAGTTCTTAAGGGTTTTTCAGCAGTGGTTTCTCACTGGACACTAAGGGAAATCTAACTTATATAAGAACACATCCTTACTAAATACACTGTTTTTGCGGGGGTTGCATATATCTGCTCTCAGAACCACACCTGTGTTGAAATTTGTGGCGTGTGTCTTACCCAGCATGCCTTTGTGTCTGTGCTAACTCCCCATGTTCAAGATCAGAGCTGCTGCCGTGGTGTGCAATGGCCACAATTAGATCTCTCTGCTCTTTCAGCTCACTCTGCACCTGCTGGTGGAGTGAGAGAATTAATGTACAATAATGAACCCAGCATATTTGTCCTTTAGTACAATTAAGTATCATTTTCTATCTCATGCTAGACCAATAGCTTACAAAAATGTAGAAATATACACTACTGCTCAAAATGTTGAACTCATCGTAGTATGTTTGAAAGCAATGTTCATAACATAACATCAATATGGTTGGAGAAAAAATGATAAATATTGTAATTATAATGTTTTCTTGTAATTCGTAGGAAACGTAAAGGTAAAGGTAAATTCAGGGGATGTCCAGCATGACGAAAGGAATCGTAGATGATTCTAAAATGTTTAGCATCAAGAATAAAATTCATAACAAAATGTATTTGCAGAACAGCTCCTGTGTAAAAAGTGGAGATCAAATCTTGCCCAACTACTAATAAAAGGTAATCACAGTATGTTATAAATCATGATTTAACCATGTCTTGTTGTTCCCAAAATACAAATACTAAATAAAGAATAGAACAATATCTATAAATGATTATAGCAGACATCAATATAACATGCAATTCAAAACTTTTGAACAGTAGTGTAAACAAAGCAGCACAAATAAATAATATAATATGTAATAATTTACCAGAGCTGTGTTGTCCTGAGAAACAATCTCCATGTCCGGGTGAGAATGAACTACTGGAGGCACCATAGTCTCGACTGTCTCACTGAGCGAAGCCTCTGCCTGTTGGACCTTACTGACTGACATATATGTGTCTTCTTTCTTTATGTGTTTGGAGACAGATCCTTCTGACTGGCCATTTAACGTCTCCTGAAGGTCTGAGTGAGTCCTGATGTTAGTCGCCTCCTTGTCTTTGTCTTTGTCTTCCACATCAGGATTCACAGATGTCTCTGTCGCTTCTGGCTTAATTTCAATTGGTATGGCAAACTCCAATGAAGGATCAACTCTTATTGGTATTGTATCTTTAATAAACTGGGCAGTGATTGCAGGCACAGAAGCACTGTCTTCAGCAACTGAGCTAACATCTGTGGTAAGATATTTTGCTACCTGTGTAGGTAAAACAGTATTTCCAGCTTTAGTCTCAGCTTTCAAGTTCTTTTCATTATCTAACAGTTCTTTTCATTATCTAACAGAATAATCATTTGGTTCCCTGAAGTACCTTTTGGTAAATGTTTCTCTGTAGAGCCATTTACTAAATAAGCATTAAGGACCATTTTGAAGTTCAATCCCCACATATTTAAAAATGTTTTTGGAGGACCACTTCCACAGGCAGAAAACCTCTACATGTTCTTTATACATCAATAATGTTCTTCCCACTCAAACTTCTCTTTTAAAGAAATATTTTTAGACAACTGCATTTTTAGAGTTCTGGCAAAAAGGTAAATTTTACCTTAGCGACAGACACTTGGACCACAGCGGCAGAATCAGTTTCAGCGTGCTCCTCGTCCATTAGAATCTCATCTGGGTCCTAGTTTAAATGGGTTAGGATGTGAACAGAGTGTAAAAGAAACAAGCTGATGACTGGATACAGAATTCATTAAAGAGGACTGTCAAGGACAGCTGTATCTGACAGGACCAAGCAGGTTTAGAATGGCAGATTACTAGTAGACCCAAAAAAAAATGAACAAAAAGGAAAAATGTACAACTATTATTTTTAACTTAAATGTGAAAAGTGATAAATTGCTGGTTTTCATATGGCCCGTACTATAGGTTTTAGCATACGTTTTATATGATTTCAATAATATAGACTGGAGGGAAAATGATGCAATTATATTAGACAGAAACTGAAAAAAAACGAACAGAATGGAATTTTTTTTCTGTATTTTGGAGAGGTGTCTGTAGTTTGGTAAGAGCAATGAGTTTAAAAACAAAAGTGTTTCCACTAAATCCACTGAAGGTGTCACCCTGCACAAGATAAAGAGAGTTGTTGTCTGTACCTCTGGAACACTGCACGTGAGAGTCTCAGAGGAAGAAGAGTGACTCCCTGCATCCTCATAATCATCCTCCTCCTCCTCCACCTCCTCAGGATATGGTCCTTCTGCAGGCATCTGCTTCACAGTTGAGGAGATTTGTGAGGTCTGAGGTTTGACTTACTGGCTGACTTTATCATGTAAATCCATCACTGTGCTAGAACATCTAATTTGAAGGTAAATTAAGCTCACCATCACATCTCCAGGGGACTGAAGGGTCAGACTTAATGCCATTGACTGCTCAGAGGGAGAGACATGGTCCACAGGATGGCCTACAGCAGCCTGTGAGAAAAAAACAAGCTTAATATAATGCAGCTCACATGTAACAAGAAAAGCAAAATATTAAATGACCATACTGCTTTTATTTTATACCTCCAGCAGCAAATATGCACCCGTTTAGAATTTCTGGGCCAATAACCATAACCCATAATTAACTTAACACCAAAAGCAATTACTATACACTATACACAATATATACACTATACTCCATGTATGAAAATAAACTAGTGAGCAAAGGAAAACTCTAAAGGTAATTTAATCATTTTAAATAGATATAAAATTGCTAACTATTTTATCACTATCATTTAGCCTCCAGCACTACTTACTTTAGCAGGTAAACATAGCATTAGGAGTCTTGTTCAATAACTCCTTTTGGTATAGTAGCAGATTCCTGCCTGGATGGACAACAAAACCTCATCTCCTGTACATTATCCAATATGTTCCAGGTGAGGTCAAAAGAAATGAACATTTCAAAGACCAGTGAACCCCTGTGTGCAAGCTAAGAATATGGTGCCAAGCTATCTGTTGTAATTCCTGGCTATAGTTCCAATATTAGACACATAATAATAACTTCATTTATCTTAATAATATTCATTTATCTTTGAGCAATATATCATCTGATATATGGTGGCCTTCTACCTAACAGTCTCTCAGATACATTTCAAAATGCTTTGTTAAAATAATGTTGATAAAGCAAATGAAGGGCCAGTGGTCCAGTACATCCTCTTATTTAGCCACAGTTCCCACAGATTTCCTTCACTAAACTTGCTTGCCACCCAAGGGATGCTCCCTTCCTTTTATTCCCACAAACATGAAAGAGTTGGAGATAGTCTCAGGAGGTCATAGATACAAGATTTAAGACATTTAATCTCGGCTCCTTAGTTCATAAGCTGTGGTCAGATAAAAGTGGTTTTGAGTTATTATTAAAGGGAAGGATATGTAATATTTTGGCCTTAGTTTATCCAAATTTCCCTAAGTGCTTTTTTATTGACAGCTGTTTTTTTTCTTTACTGAGTTCTGGGGCAACATTGCAATTACCACTGCAGTATCACTGTTGTGCTTCACTGCTTCCTTTAATCACTCCCATGATATCATCCCACATGATTCAGCACTTCAGGACAGGGCTGAAGGTCACTATTTCCAGAACAGCTTTCATGCAAGATAAGCAACAACTCAAACGCTACCAACAGCTATAAAAATGCCTGAAACTAAAAAATATAGTTTATATGTCTGAACTGTCTGAAGTACAAAGCATAAAAATAGCAGTGACCTTTCAGAACTTCATAATCATATAATGAGTTTTTTTTCTTAAATAATGATTATAAAACTGTGAAAAACAGAGAAATAAAAAGCTGAAGTTATTCCAATTTCTATCAAATTTTGTCATTTATTCACACTGACATTTATCTTTCTGATATTCTATTACTTATATGTCGTTCAATGTGTCTATTTAAATACAGACAGCTCTTTTCACATTTTTAAAGTCTATGTTTTCGTAATGTTTAATGTCTGAATTAATCATGGATGATCATTTGCGAACTGAACTAAGTGGCTGACACACAGTGAACTGTAGAATAGTACAGACCCTGAGTGCAGCACTCTGCTCTTCAGTAAGCTGCTGTAGTTCACAGATTGGCTGCTGAAGCTCTTGGGCTTTGTGGAAGGCTAGCAGAGTGTGTTCTGCTCCTGTTGGCAGTCCCAGGCCAGCCCTGCATCTCTCAATCTCAGCTATAGTTCTTTTCATGACCTGAAGGTTGTCCAGGATCACCTGTAACATATGATGGACGTTGATCATTTTATAAGACCTTTTGAATAAAATCATGATGTTTAAGCTTTCACAACAAATAAAACAAGTGACCAATAAATTGCCATAATCTGGCTATAACTGAACTTGCCTGCCTGTTCTGGAGATGTTCCTCTGGGGGGATATCCTCTGTGTCCACAGTGGATAAGATGGTTCTGATCTTCGTTATATTTTTCTCCATTGTCTTCACCTCTGTTTCAATGGCATCCATCTCCTACAAATATAATGCATATAAAATCCATCAAGTCCCAACTGGTTTACATCTCAGTTATGTATCATAGGACTTAAACCTAACTGAACTACCAAAACATTTACTATTATTCTGCATTCATCTGATCACACTTCAAGGGTTGACGGAGTCTGTGGTCCTTACTGCAGCTGCATGTTGAAGCTGGGTGAGAGGCTCTAGAGCATGATGCTGCATCTGGATGACTTTGGTGTGGACCTGGAGAAGTGTCTGCTCTTGAGCACTAGTATCACACACTGCTGAGATCTCCTCAAGGGCAGGCTCAAAAGCCTCCAGAGCACCCTGGATCCCCTCTGACTCATCCAGCACCATCTGCACAAAGAACAGCCTCTCAGACATCAGCATCAATTAATAAATATATACACAAGCTACTGCCATCAGTTCACTGTGGCAGAAATAAAAATGTTTGCTACTGTTATAAAATAAAGACAGTCTTTGTAAGTAACAGCCTGAAGCAGTTCAGCCAGAGGTAATTTCAGTCAGTAGGTTGTTTAAAAGTCTATTAAGTACACATGTGGACAGACCTGTAAGGAGTTGGCATGGCTGTGGAGGCACTTGGCAGTGGTGTAAGTGTGAGGAGTCTCCAACCAGGACTGAACCTCAGCCATCCAGTGGGTAGAGTTATGAAGAATATCTTCGTACTCTTGTAGACATGGAGGGATCTAAATGCACAATCACATAACACATAAATAAACCCACAAGTAAATAGTGAAGTGACCATTCTGTCATATGTGAACACACAACAACACACAGTGTAAACAGCACGAAATTCAACCTCTGCATATATCTGTTCATAATAGATTAAGAGGTGCAGAATAATCTCACGGCAATGACAGGGCTTCCTACTTTCAGCCCCATGTTCTTCACATTTTTGTGGGTTTCCTACTCTACACATCTGATCCAGTCCACATAAAGCTGGCTGAGTAGCAGGTTAATTAACTAAGACATGCAAGATGAAACAAAGCACACAAAAGTGGATAGTGTGAGAACAACAGGCCTGTAACTGGGAGCCCCAGTATAACGGTATAAATCAAACAAAAAGAATACAGGTAGTAAGAATTCTTGACTCTGACTCTGATTGGCTTAATTTGGGGTGAGGGGTAAAACTGAAAATTTGATTTTGTACAAAACTATTGCTTTGACTCCCTCCTAAGATGCTAGCATTTGCTGACGTCTGACTTATTTAGTACAGGAACAAGACTTACTCTGCTAATGAAGGCCGTTCTCTGCTCTGCCTGTTTGGCTACAGCTTGGTAGAACTGCAGCGGCTTGGTAAGCTCATCCATGAGCATGTGAGCTCTCTCAGGCTCTTCCACTGCCAGCTCCTGAACCTCCGCCTCCAGTTCAGCTATCCGAGTGTGCCACTGGTCTAACTCATCCCATATACGCTGCATGTACAGACACATGCACAAATATCAACATATGCGAATGTAATATAGGTCTAAAAGCATGAAATGTTTATCTCCGAGTGCTAATAAGATGAATATGAAAATTCCACAAACCTTCAACGTCTTCTCAGCTTCTTGTATGGTGGAGCATTTCTTTTGAAGCAGGGCCTGCACACAGTTTAAGCCTACGGTCACCTCTCCTAGCTGCTCACTCATTTTGTGGAGAGGACTAGCCCTTTCCATGGCCTGCCTCACCTGAAACACATGGAAGTTATAATGATAGTACAAAACACACTCCATAGGAAAACACTGGGACAAAATGAAGACACATGTACATTAGTGAAAAATGATGACCCCCAATACCTTCTCCTTTGCTTCTTGTAAACAGAGGGTGATTTTATTGTATAGTGTCTGAATATCCTGAGGGATCTCATCACTCCTCTTTTTCACCCTGTTCATAATATCCAGCAGTCTGGCATGCTGAGAGCCCAACTCTACTCTCATTTCCTACCAAAATAAAGACATGGCAAAATATGGCCCTTTACACTGATGAAACTTATTATGAGGAATGAGCCAATCCAAATGGCCCAAAATTATGCAAAATAAAAACTTAAAAAATTAAATTATCCTACTACCATAAAATAATAGGAAATACTGATAATGAACACAAATGCTCAGGGAAGCAGAAATTAATAAGGATTCTACTATTTAAAAAAGTAGCTCTTTAGCAAAACAAATTTAATTCAGCAAAAATACCTTAAATGATCTAAATTATTCTCTTTTAGAATACAATACATATTTTTTACAAATCTAACTCATTTCAGTTGTCTGTGCACAATCTAACTTTCCATTCTCTCTCCAGAACATGAAGTAAGCACTAACCCGTAAGCATGAAGGATCTGACTGGTTCTGGAGGACTGACAGCAGTGAGAAAACACTTTGTTGCACTGCCTTAAATTCCTCCTGCAATTGACCCCATTCCTGGATCTCTGACAGCACCTCACGTCTCACCTCACTGCTTTGTTCCCTTAAGCTGTGGATATAAGCACATGTCACTCATATCTTGGCCTAATTTCATATACAGATTAAGAAAAGTATAACAAAATCTGGTTTATTGCATTATTTTGTCATCAGTAATAAAATATTTTCAACTTTACACCACCATTGTACTTTATTGACTAATTTGTGTTAGATAAAAATGCAAGATCATTACCCAAAGAGCATGTGAATAAAACATCCATACATTTTGGGATTAACCTGTTTGGTGCAAAGTGTGCACGACTGTGCATCTCCATACCTTCGACACTTGCTTTGAAGAGATTGCAATTCCTGGTTCATCTCTGTGCTTAGCTCCTGTAGGTTTGATCCACACCTCTGCAGAGAGACCAGAGTGAGGTGCTCCTGGTCCAGCGCATCCTGAAGTAGCTCGGTTTGTGCCAGAATCCCTGGGAGATTCCCTAGAGATCTCTTTATTTTGGAAAAATCTGTGAGCCTACCATGCAGGTGGTTAAGAGCTTCTCTGGATTTGTTGACCTATCGGTCAAAAAAAAAAATGTCAGCACAATCCTGGTAACTGATACATTTCAATATGGTTTAAAAATATTCATAATAAACAGAATTATTTGATAATACAGCTTATCAAAATCAGTAGGAACATTATAGAGACATGCACTGTGAACCCTATTCTTTATTTACCCTGAACAAAATTTCCTTCCACTCTGTCTCTGTATAAACCACTCTGGATTTGTGTGCATCCAGGGTTCGTTGCAGCACGGCCCAGTGTCTCCATAGATTACCCAGTGTCCGATCAGAACTTTCATTACAGTTTTGGACCAGGCAGCTCTGTCTCAACTCTTCCAGTCTTCTACCCATGCTACCAAGCTCCTCCTGAAGCACATAAATATTTTTGTATATGGTATATAATATGTTTCAATAATTTTGAATGTCAAATGATGCACCTATGAATAATTGTACCAAAAATAAAAAAAATTGTCCCAAATCATGTTCCCTTTTAGTACCATTCAGAAAAACTCACTAACTCAGTGTTACTCACCTTAATTTTCTGGAGCTGGTCTTTGCCTGTATCTAAAAATGTTGGTTTGGGATTGAAATTTTCTGAGAGTTTGGAGTCAATGATTCTGAGAAACTGGTTCATTTCATCATGATGTTTACTGTGACTGGACTGCTCTGTTAAGATCCTGAAAGAAGAATCCAGATTAAAAACATTGCATCTTATTCAGTCTGATACATTTCAGTTTATTATGATCAATTATGCCATTAAGGCTAACCATTCGTCCTTACAAATGATTACTGAGAGAAAATGCTTTTAAGTACTTAAGTGCTTAGTAATTACAGCAAAAAATAGATAAAATAGATAGAGGGTCACTGTTGATAGGATGCAAGAAAGAAGCAACAGTAAGACTGAAGGCTTTAGTTACCTCTGAAGAGCATTCTGTTTGAGTTGTGCTTGGGCTTTCAGTATGGCCTCATCCACAAGAAGGCGACTGACAACCTGGTTGTGGAGTTTCTCAGTGAGAGTATTGGAAAAGCATGCTTGTTTGGGCATTCGGGACTGGATTTCAGTCAAATGAGTCTGGATTTCTTCAGATAGACTAGCAACAGCTTGTTGAGTATGGCACAGTTCCTCCATACGGTCTTTAAAGATGGCTGAAGGAATAAGGAGTCTTAACTCAATCTGCTGAAGAAAACCCATGGCTCCACTGACAGCCCACTGGTATTCCTTCAGTGCCTCCTTAGCCTGGACTAGTTTTTCCTAAACAAACAAAATTCAGAAGAATGTGTCAGGAGCACAACTCAAGTGTAGTAAAAACATACCACATGATTTCTGAAATGAATACAGATGTATGGAACCAACATACTCCTCTATTATGCTGACATATTAGCATATTTTTCCATCATGACTGAGCAACAATTATCAGTTATTTAGTAAACACTGAGTTACACAACTAAGTGAGAGAGGAACTGAAGTGTCACATACAGGGTACAAAGGGTTAACCTGCTAAAACGTAATATGGCTATGTGGTTTGCTGCTCTACATGATGTAAAAGTATTTACCATTTGCATCTTGCATTCTTTCAGAGTTGTTCTCCCTATGTCAGAGGTTTTTTTATAGCTTTCAACTGGTATACAATTTTTGCAGGCCTCCAGCATTCGCAGTCCAGAGTCCACGGTCCTCTCAAGTGTCCAACATTTCTGTAGTCCTTTGGTGATACTCTGGTCACTGGGCTCCAGGCCACTGATGTGCTTTAGCTGCTGTTTAGCTTTCAAAAAGTGTTCAGTCAGTACTGTCATGTCCATGGGATTGCTAAGACTCTCCACTAGAGTGTGCTCAAGATCTTTAACTTCAGTGCTAACAATGTGTTCCCAGGCAGTTAGACTTTGAACCATGTTGCGTATCTTTTGCCTCTCTGAGTTCAGCTGGGATGGATAAAGGTCACCAGAAAGAGCCTCCAGCTGGTCAGCAGTCTCCTCACAGAACATCTTCAGTAATGGAAACTCTAGTAGTAGGGTGTGGCCCAGTCTGAGCCGCTTACCAGCTTCTTTGCTTGCATCTGAGATCAGAGGAACCGTCTTTTTCATTGCTTCCCTGTAGGTATCTAAATGCTTCTTGGAGTTCAGGTAGTTACCATGTTCTTTGGCCTGCTGGCCCAGCAGCCTTGCTCTCTCCTGCAAGGTCAGGATAGTGCGCAGCAGATCTTTCCTCTGTTGTTCCTGGCAGTGCTGGGCTTCCTGAACCTGAGACAGATGCTCCATTAGCATGTGTTTCACAGGCTCAAAAGCAGAAATTGATTGTTGTGTTACAGGATATCTTTGTCGTTCAAAATCATTAGTCATTTGGCGTAAGCTCTTCTGCGTGGCAGCAAATTCCTCTGCAGAAGATTCCTGGGCATGCAAGAGTTCCTCCAGTTCCCAGCAAGAGATACGCTTACGTCTTACAACACCACTGATCTCTGTTCTCAACGTGGTAAGTTTGTCTATGAGGTGAAAACTCTCTGGCATGTTAAGACCCGGCATCATGTCTTTTATCTCATCTAAAAGGGTCTGAACAATAGCTTCCCGTTTCTCAGCTTCATTCAAAATAACTTTGTTCTTTTGATGAAGGACTTTCAAGTCCGCAGCAGTGGTTCCAAGCTCTACTGCTGAACATTTACTGGATTCTTTCTCTAACAATGAGATAAGCCAGGTGCTATTTTCTGTGATTTGAATCTCCAGTCTCTGTCTTGCATGCAACATTTGGTTCAGTTCTACAGAAGCGTAGTCTGTTTTCTCCGCAATCTTACTGTATAAGTTTTCTAAGGTCTCGAGGGCAGAGAACATAACAGAAGAATCTTCCTGATTGAGTCTTGCAATGTCCTCTCTCAGCTTTTTAGCAACACAGGTCAATTTGGATCTTCTAGATGATATCTCTGTTTGGAGTTTCTTTATGATGTTAAGTTGCTGATTAGCTTCCTCGGGAAAGAGAGATAACTTTTTTCTTCTGGTGACTCTGCTCTCTGTCTGTTTAGCCCAGGTGAAATAATCCTTCATAATCTCAGTGATCCCTATTAGTGACTGTTCACTGAGACCGGGAACACAAGTACCAAGCTCCTCCTGAACATGATCCAACTGAGATTTCACACTTTGTAAGACTTGCTCAATATCATCCCTCTCCCTCTCCCCTAGTGGACACTTGAAAAGGCTCTGGCACTGTTTGAGGAGATATAGGTAGTCTTCATTCTTTTCCACAATCTCAGATAAGGTGATCATTCTCTCCATGGCACTATGGCATTGTTCATGTGTATGAGAGGAGAGTGAAGGAGAAGCTGTCTGAAGAGACTCCAAATCACGCTGAAGCTCCTTAGCATCCTTCAGCAGTACAGTAGCTTCTGAGGTACAAATTTCTGTCTGCCTCAGAGTCTGATCTGCAGTTGTCTCCAAAATCTGCCACCTCTCTTGTAAGTTCTTCACCTGAAGCAGACATACTACTGGGCTCTCAGCCTCACCTAGATGGGCTGATAACTGGCAGCATGTATGCAGCAATTCTTCCAGCAAGCTCTTCTCCTGTTTCATGCGGTTTAGGAATGCATGCAGCTTTTCTGCTTGGATAGCAGTGCTCTTCAAAGAGCTCCTACAAGACAGAGAAAAGTGAAATCCAGAACAGAGAAATTAACCATCTGTATTTAGTTTGTGTTACAAAGGGAGTACAGTTACTTTTTTATGTTTAAGATGAATACATTAATAATATTTTCCCTTTAAAAAAACATCATTGCAACTATTTTAAAATCCATGGGAGGTGGCTTCACGAACAGTCTCTGAAGCTGAGATGATAGCAGACTGATAAATTGATGAGATAATTCAACTATTTATCTCAGTAGTCCTGAGATCTTTGTGGAAATTACTGAACCTGAGGAGTGTGTCTGAAGCATGCCACATACATCATTAAACATACAGTACTGTGCAAAAGCCATAAGCTGTGCCCGAAAAGTGCACTCGTTCACTATGTAGGGCACTATGTAGTGTGTCAGTCATTTTGTAGTGGTGTCCAAAATTTCTAACTGTCAATTTCACCCACTAGTTAGTGCACTACAAAATCGCCACGTGACATGCCAAAATATAGTGTTCAGACACTGTACACTACATGAATACACATATACCATCATGCACTGCGAGTTTCTTTTACCGTGCCCTACATAGTGAATGAGTGCACATTTCGGACACGCTGCACACTAATGGAATCCCATCTGCCAGCCCGGACCGCATACCACAGCCCACATATGAGACCCTGCCCCCTTGCACATGAGACCCCGCCTCATGTGTCTGAACTAGAGAGACGAGACGTGTGTTTATGCGACAAATTCAATTGCCGAGATCCGGTGCACAATTTAAGCAACAGTTAGTAAAAACGTAAGATCCCGAGTGTCCGAAATTAACTAAACTTCTCCTCCCCTTGTTCACTAGTTAGCCTTCTATAAAGTAAACACTTTGTAGTGACCGAGTGAACAAGTGCACTTTTGGACACAGCTTTAGTCACATATGCAAATTGTTTAAAGACATTTTTTCAGTGTCAAGATTTGTAAAAAGAATCAAGATTTGTTTTGTTTGTAATAAAGTAGCTGATATTGTGTGAGCTGGAGAGGAGAACACAGGATCGGTTCCAGATTTCTTCTCGGTTCCACCAGGAGAGGAGGAACTTTTGTGAAATTTAATTTACTACCGAGTTCAACCAGGTTTCTGATGGAAACTACAAGTAATACTGGCCTTCCACAAAGAACACACAGACAAACTGTACATACAATCACTATTTACTGTGTAATGTTATTAGTATTTATTCTATTTAGGTTTATTTGATATATTTAGTAATATTCGTGTGGAAAAAAGAGCACACACTGATCATGTGAACGTTTTTTAAATATTGTTTTTGTAGTATTTAAAATAATTGTGCCTTTGTGCCTAAGACTTTTGCACTTTTTTATAAAGAAAATTACATGTTTAGCAAAAGTGGAATAAAAAGTGAAAATAGTACCTAACTGCAGTCTGTAGACTACAATTTCCCAATAGAAATTACATCCAATAATGTATTTAATCCATTTAACAGGCTTGTAATGACTCACAAAACAAAAATGACATCACCATTAGGCAGCAGACTTGTTTAGTAGAATGTGGGAGCAGCAGTTTTTTGTTGAGAATTTTGAAACATTCTCAAAAGGTATTTATAAAAAACATTACTTGAATAGAACCAGAAATGAGGGACAGTGTCAATAAGGTACAAAAATACAACAGCACATTTTTCCCATGTACTTCAGCAAGATGAATTCTAAGTGCATCCTAAATATTTAACTTTTAATGCATTACAATAAAACATGTTATCAAATATGTTTAGGAACGTGATTTCGATATTCAGCCATCACTGCTAATGATGAAATCTGGACAAAACTATGCAAATGTGACTGTGATTCATAAAAAGAACAGTTTACTCACAGATTCAGTGTATTCATCTCTGCCTCCAGGTCCTGCAGAGTGTCTTTAAGTGCTTGTATTTGTTGATGATACTGTGTGACTTGATGAAGCTGGACCTCTTTCACCTGTACTGTGGCTGAGGAATTGAGCAGTCCTACACTTAATCTCCCCTCCATTGATGGACTGTGATAGGAGCGATCACTGTCTACAGGCTGGGTCATTGCAGCCACCTGTTCCACAACACACTGCCTGGAGTTCTGAGGAAGCACAGAAGACAGCAAGAAAAGAATCAATGCAGCCTCACAGTTAAGATATCAGCCCTACTATAACTTCTAGAACCCTGTAACTATGAAAAAGCAACCATACATGTAAATGTATCTTGTTATAGTGCATTAAGACTGTTTTTTATCCTAAACATTAGTATATAGTAACTAATCTATGTGTCTATTTCTGTCTTGTGTCAAGTACATGCTATACCGAGGATATTCCTTGGGTCTACATCAGTAATAGGGGTTGACCTAAATAGGTTGTTTTTTATCTGGTCGAAGCCAATGCCGATATTTAGAAATCAGGGCTGATGCTGATTATTTCTTTATTTTATTTTATTTTACTGGGGGCCAATATTTGGTCATTATTATTTATAATAATATAATAATAATAGTTTTTAGACAGATACAGTTTCACAGTAAATAATGTAGTGATGGCAAAAAAAATAACCTGCTACGCAAGGACTACACAAGCCATTAGCAATTAAGTTGTGAAAGCCTGACCCAGGCATGTTTAATGAGGAGAGCTAACTGTACTAAATTGTGTGTATACTTTCAAGATATGGTTCAAATATTTTCCACTTTCACATGCGAAAGACTTTCATTTTATAAATGGCACTGACAGCATCAATCTTTGTTAAGTGTAACCACGCATTTAAGCATTTAATTTTCTTCGACATCAACCTGAGCAACTTTGTCTTCAAACACGATGATGCTGCTGCGGTGCGTGCATGAGAGAGAGAGAGAAAGAGACAGAGTGAGAGAGAGAGAGAGGCAACCTCTGTCCCAAAACACAGATTTCCTCAGACACAGAAAGAGTTGACAGCATTGCCATCTTATCAATACAGTCTTTAATAATTTTATCCCATGACTGATGGTTACCGTATTTAATGCTTACTATTACTAGGCAACTGTAGGCTATTTTGTTAATGCCAAGCTAACTGTAGGCAACATTTCATAGCAAACCAATTTAAGAATCTAAAAGATTGATAAGATAAAAAATGAAAACATTTTCTCCCAGGTAAAAGCGTTTTCTGCCAGGAAGGCAACATTTTGGTGTCTGTCACTAGCTCTGCAGGTGCTGGTAGAGAGGGCATGTTTCACAGCAGCAACACAGAGCTGCCCATTAATGCGCATGTCTATTAATCGGTCTTAATATGCACCGACATATCGATAATCGGTCAACCTCTAATATGTAACACAAGAAAACTGTCAATCACTCTGCATAAAGACTGCCATTTTTTTTTTAATCAAGATCAAAAAACATGTTTTGACATTTTTACAGTGTCACAGCAGTTTGTAGATAGATTTGTGGTCTTGGACACTTGGACATGGACTGTTTTGTGACAACTTACGTTGTGAAAAGTTCTATGCAAATAAATTTGACGTGTGCATGTAAATCTTAGGCGTTTCTGTCCTTTTGGATAAACATTAGGATCTTACTGTGAAGTCACCGTTTCATCACATTCCCCATGGCCTTGCCTTATCTGATCCTTCATGTAAACATGAAAAGCTCATAAACAAGCATACCTCAGCTTCCTGAAGCTGCTGTTTCATAAGTTCAATGCTGAGCTGGGCTGGTTGGTATCGACATCTTAGTACCCTAAGAATGGTCCGTTCCAGTTGCTTCTCTAAGTTTGAGGGGGATTTCTCAAAGAACCAGGTAGCATTTCTGGACTGACTTTCCTGTTAAAAAAAAAAGGAATTTTACATTGATATATGGTAGGTGCACTGAGTTAACTTCAGCATTCCAGGACAGCACAGGAAATCCCCTGCCTCAAGCTTCCTTTCTGCGCAGTCTATTCCAAGAGCCAACAGTGGACACATAACCATCTTTCTAATGATGCTTCAAACCCTGCCAGCATTATCTGATAACCACACTATGATGTGATCTCACATTGTACTGTATCTCAGAGCAAAACAAAGCAGTGGCCTGTATGAAAAATTCAGAGTTTCTTTTTTTCCTCAACACAAAGCATGACAAATTACATAAGGATAAACAATCAAAAGATCATTTCTAGTGTCTAAACAATAATAATGCATGTTGTCCTTATGCTAATTAAGCTGATGCAGTCTTCTCTTTGAAAACTTCTAAATGAAAATCAACTGAGCACTTTAGTTCTTTGATACTCACTGTGGAAGCATTGCTGGTTTCCATTAGTGACTGAACATTTGTGATGATGTCCAACAAGGCTGTCCACCCTGATAGCCCAGCAGATGAGTCTGGGATGTGACTCTTCATGTCCTTATTGATCCCTTTGGTCCTCCTGCTTAGAGCTTCTGCACCTTCAGACGCATCTGACTTGGATGTGGGCTTTTCTTCTGCCTAAAGATATATAGCGGGTTTGTATTAGAAACCTTTGGGTAAACATCTACAGTAAATATTCAAGCTGGCTGTTTTATTATAGAGAATCCTGTCCCTCTTCCACCCTAAAGCAGGAATGTAGCCTGACTGAGAGTTAGGCCTTCCCTCTGGGGGGCGTGGTGTGCCTTTGAGCTGCCTACAGTGGAGTTGAAGTACAGAAACTGTTGTCGTTTTAAACTGGCTTCTTGGAGATGAAACTGCTAGTCCAACTAACACAAACAAAACTGTTATTGTAAAATAATTAAGCAGTCCTTACAGAAACTAGATTAGATGACTTTGTTTACATTTTCAAGAAATTAAAACAATTTTTTTCAATCATTAACAATAGCAGCCAATGGGCTCTCACTTACTACAGTAAGAAAAAACGCAAAAGAAATAAAATTGAAATGTGTTCAGTTACTAAATAGGAGTTAAAATATTGGAGGTAAAACACTGAAAATAGTACATAATTGAAAAAATAATCTAAGTGAATTAAAGGAATGCTTGTAAGTATGTAGAGACGCTTTGCAGAGATGTCTAATGCTCTCCCCTTTTACCTTCACTAAATGTTAAAAAGGTACTTATGTAAATATCAAGTCATTACAAATGCTAATTTGAAATAAAATGACATTTTACCAAAAAGCACAGTGGAGCATAATAAAGCCAAATGGTCATCATAGAAGTTATTCTTTTATTAAAAGTTCATTATTACTGGACCAAATGTGGTGCTGTGCCTGTAATGACGTTTTCAGGAAGCTTTTCAAATCCTGCAAAATCATTGCCTAATATATTTGGAAAGACTTAAAATGTAAAACCAGTTAGAGGACAGTTCTCTACCTGAGCCCTAAAAGAGCATTTTAAATTCACACATTCCAAAACTTTTAAACATATTCTTTGTAAATTCTTTAAAAAAAAAAAAAAGATTAACAGAGAAATTACAAACTGGATCTAGCAAACCTCAGGTACCGCTCAGTGAGTTAAATGCAAATGTTTGACCACCTCTGGTCAAACTGGTCAAACATGTTTTGTTGTCTTTGTAAGTGAAATGCAAGGAACTTAAATATGCCGCATTTATAATTTTTTAATGCACGATTACTGTTTATTTGCTGGATTTCATATATTGTAACAATAAAATAAAGTAAATGTGGCATGTGCAAAAAATGGTGGGAGCACCCTGTTAGTCCACCCTGTTAGTGTTATACGTATGTTTTTTATGTAAGCCTTAGATCTTATTTGACTCATTAGGTTTTATTTCGGGAGTGTAATAAATTGTGTGACCTTTCAAATCTCTCAAGGTACTTACACTCAACAGCCATGAGCTTGTCTAAGAAGCGGACTGAGGATCTGAAACTAATCACTCTTGCAAAGCTGGAGAAAGAAGATATTTCCTACTTATAATTATACTTATAATTTGCATTGTCTCTAAAGTCATTAAGAACTGGAAGTTGAAGAGAACTTCAATACAAAATCTAGAAGACTGTGAAAATTCTTAAGGTATCGGGTAACCATGGTAAACTGAGATGTCATCAAAAAGTCTGATATATGCAGAACAATAATCAAATGCTGTGGGCAAAACTGAACTATTTTGTTTATAAAAAAACATTGTGAAAAATAAGCATTTCAGAAAAAGAAAAAATGCCTTTCCAACTGTTAAGCATAGGCTTGGATCTGGTATGCTTTGGAGCTGTGTGGCACAGGAAGTGTTGTGGGGACAGAGAGTTAGGGTTAGGGTTAGATTGTTAGCTGTATCTTGACTGAAAGAGTGCACCCGCCAATTTTTTTTCCAGAAAGTTACATTTAGCAATTAATAACTTAAAGCTGCAGAAATGTCACTTACATTTGTTCAGTCCAAAAGAAAATGTCTTTCTACTTAGAAACTCTTTTTTTGCATACAACTGTAATTTGGACCACTTGAGGCTTTTGCACAGCGTCATGGAAAAGCAAAGTGGAAAGCCCTAAGCACAAGAAAGCTAATTACCTGAGAACAGGTGTTGCTGTCTGAAACTTTTAAATGTGCATCTGCACAAGACCCCCGCTGTGATGGCAGCGAGGTGGTGATTTCTGACTCAGATTTCTGATTGTTCACTCCCTCTGAATCAGGAACGTGTTTTTGAATGACGCGCTTAATGTCTTTTGCTTTTGCATCAAGTGGACCCCTGTCCATGGCATTGGTGTGGCTAGTATCCACGTGCCTAGTGCTTGTTCCAGTCACTTGTTTTCCATCTGTATTCTCCATTTGTAGGGGAGTATTCACATCTATCACTGTCTCTTGTATGACTACAGATGAGGAATTTTGCTGGTTAGAAACCAATCTGGCATTGTGCTCATTTGTTTGATCATCTGCTGGATTTTGCAGCACATCTGTTTCTGTGATATCCGTGGCTGATAATGTACCACCTTGATGACTACATGTAGTCCACTGACTTAACTCAGGTACATCAGCTTCTCCAAGGGATCTCTTTGTGCTTTCACACATTTGAGGTTGTTGAGTACAAGCATCTTCTGCTTTGTCTTGTTGCACTGCTTCTGCAAGCACAGGTGACTGCATTTCCCCTAAATTATTTGAGGTCTCTGTAAGATTCCTTGTTTTCTCATATTTTGTCATCTCTGCTTTAGAGTCTATAGATGTGACATAGTCAGCACAAACGGAGAGTTTTCCAGAACTATTGTCCAAACCTTTAAGAGACTCCTTTTGCTTGTCAGGTTTCAAAATTTGTGGATCTGATACAGGCTCAGTACCTATAATTATGGTGTCCACGTACTTGGGATCTGACTCATCAGGACTTTGGACACACTGTGGACCAAATGTAACATCAGCTCCGTTTTTGGTGTCTTTATATTGTGCATTTCTCTCTTCTGTTTTGGTGGCCTTGTTGTGTTGTAAAGTAGGAAAAGAAATATATTTGGACATATCTTGTAGAGAAGAATCTATAGAAACCAACACTGACGCTCCTTGACTGGGTGAGGAAAGATCAGTTTCCTGAACAAGGGTTACTTCAAGCTCTTGAGTCCTACAACGCTGTTGAGGATGAGAAGAAGCAGCAGCAGGAGCACCAGCAGCAGGAGCACCAGCAGCAGCATCATTTGATAATTCTTTCACAGCAGACGTGGGTTGCTGAGCTTGGTTTGAAGATATTAGGTGTGATTTCGCTCTGATTTGGGCATCTCCCGTGTCAGTATCCTCCTCCATACTGTCAGCAGTCACCTGCACAAGAATGAAATCTCATCAGGGTCCATCAGCGCACACACACACACACACACACACACACACACACACACACACACACACACACACACACACACACACACA
>JBBJLR010117029.1:0-20141 GCA_037577145.1 Brachypetersius gabonensis | reverse complement strand
TTTCCCTGCTTAGGCTGTTGCCCCCGCGACCCGAATCCGGATAAGCGGAAGATGATGGATGGATGGATGGATGGATGCATTGGATATATTTTTAGAATGTAAAGCAATAAGCCATGTTACAAGAACACCCTCTTACAACAAAACAGAAACGTACAACTGGACTGTGGAGATGAGAGTGAATGCTTCCACATTTCAATGCTAACACAGAAAAATGATCATGAAAAGAAACAAAAGCCATGTGCTTCAGTCTAAAATAGGAAGAACTCCAAAAGTGCTTTTGGACAAAGACATAAAATACAATAAAAAGCCAGTAACTTTACCCCTGCTCAAATTTTAACATAGCCACAAAAATTTCAAAAATGTCATCCTGAGTTTTTATGGTACATTGGTCCAGTAATACGAAGTGTCACTGAATAAGAAGAGGAGCCGTAGTTAAAATATCCATTTTCATTCAATAGTTAGAATTGGAAAACAGCAACTATATTCTAGGGTCTTTACTGAAAGAGCTGCTGTAAAGCTGTAACATTTTTGAATATTAGGAGAAAATGTGTGTACCAGTAGTAGCTTTGTATTCCATGAGGGTTCCAGCAGGGGCCCTAGCTTTTTTTGTTGCATTTTTTACATTTATGACCTAAGTCATGGTTTGTCACTGATTTGTTGTACAACAACTGAATATATGTGGGGTTAAAACTAAGAGATATCTACTGCTAAAGAATTATATGTTGTTATTTTGTCTTTTTTATTCATTTCTGAAATGTAAAGGCTGCTTAAATATTGTAATGACATCTTACACTGCTGTTTCGGTCTTGAAAAGTACCACCATGACATCATTATGGCATTGTTATGTCAACTCCAAATGCGGTAGTCAGAGATGGCAAATTTTGATACACATGAAAATAGAGAAGGAAACATCAGTTTTTAAGCCGGAAAATACATTGTTTATATTGTTTTTAAAACATTCGGTTTACCCACTCTTACCTTATTGACCCAAATCTACATGCATTAGAGTGATTCCAAATGATCAGTCACAGTAATGTGTGAGGTCTTGCTAATAAGCTGTAATGATTAGAGCCCAGAGTGTGCTTCATTAGCGACAGAAAGAGCTCTCACCTCCAGTTAGCATTAGCGCACACTTGCAGAGGCAGTTGTCGTTGTCAGAGTCTCGGGTGCTGAAACTTGTGCCGTGCGACCCCAGGCTGCTCTGCTGTCCAGCCGTCCCACTGTAGCCCCTCACCAGGAGTCTGGGCAAGAGAAAATCAGATTGCAACAGGACAAGCTGAGTATTTTGCTAAGGATAGATGCTTCTAAAATTATCCTATAATTACATTACATTAATTTGGCAGATTTCCTTACCATTTGAGGAAATTTGAGGAAATTTAAGTTATTTAAATAAACATCCAAGTTATGATTATGCGCAATAGTCTACCATGTGCAATATCATGCAATTTGCATTTCAGGTACGAAAACATTATGTGCAATATCTGGTGATTATGTGCAATGATCTTGCCATGTGCAATATCATGTGCAGTTTTCTTATTCGGTACTAAATTGTTTAATTATGTTTGTATTATTATTGTATGCAATAGTCTTATCATGTGAAATATCACTACTTCTGTCAGTATTACTGATCTAATACTGATCTGTCTTATGTGCAATAACAGACTCCTAACCATTGCTTGTTTGACTAGTATTTCACTTAACTGTATGTTTTCTGATTTAAATATGCAGATATAAAAGTAGTAGCCATGCTAATATCCTTCAGTCCATGTTTAATTATAACAGTGTGTCATACAGAGTCAGAAACCCCTTCAGCAAGTCTATTGGAGATTACTGAGCAACTACACTGGGTTAGAGGTGAGTATGTGATGATTTAGGCATGTATTATAAAATGATGGTGGGATGAACGGGTCTATCGTTAGCTACAGTATATTAGCCTCATAGCTGCAGTGCTAAAACTACAGATACCTATACTGCTGTTTCTCACTGGCCAGCTGGAACTTTTCGTATGAGGAGTATGCAGCGTTCCCCTCCCAGTCCCTCAGCTCCACTCTGAGGGTGTGCTGGGAGCGACTGGTGATCAGGTGCACGGCCTCATTCCCTAGCCAGTGCTCTCCGCCAGGGTCACCAAAGCCCTGAGAAAAAAGTCAAAATTGTGCAATAGGTTTATATATATTTCACTGATCTTTAAACAAAAGAGCAAATATCCGTATCAAAATCACACAGCTATGGATTGACTTGCCAAAACATGTTAGACAGACCCCTTCACTGGCGGAGTTCAAATCTTGTTTAAAAACACACTTTTACTCCCCGGTTTTCAACACAGTGTGAAGTGGTGACATATGTCGTTTTTGTACTTGTTTTATTATTTCTGTGCGTATAGATTTATAATTTATTATACTAATCACTTGTAGATTTTATAGATTGTATATTGTTTTATTATTTTACTATTTTCTTCTTCTTGTATTGTTTTATGTTTGCTTGTAATGTTCAGCACTTGTTGTTTTAAAAGTGCTTTATAAATAAAATGGTATGGTAAATACAAGATACATCCAAATGCATCTTTAAAAGCCTAATGAGTGGATCCGGCAACTTAATGGACTGGACTCCAGACGGATATAAAACCTTTGTCAGCCCACAGGTCTGTCATGGTTCGTATGAAAAAAACACCATTTTTTTTTCCCACTATGTTTGGAGTAGTTATGGAGTTAGGTAAGGCCTTATATTTGGTTTCCTCTGTGATCAGGTCAGACTATATTTGGTTGGATGTGTTTCTATTTATTTATTTATTTGTCATCTGAAGTACAAACCACTTTAGATAGGCAAGACTAAATAAAGTGCAAACATTTTTTAGTTTTTTCCACCTTCATTTCATTGGGGGAGAGTAGCATTTGTGATCTAGAACTAATCATCCAACATTAGTGCCTGACCTCAGTAATGCTCTTGTGCTGTCAAATCCTCACAGCAATGTTCCAGCATGTAGCGTTAAGCCTTCCGAGAAGAGAAGAGGCTGATGTTCCTGTAAACTCCTAATTAAAACCCTCGATTTTCAAAGGAGAAGGTATTTACAAACTTCTGGACATACATATTAGTGCAGACACTCTGACACACATTTGAATGAAGGAAAACATTCAAAGACTCATGATACGCTCCAGCTGATGTTTTATAGCATGGCTATTTTAGAAAGCGAATGCACCAGTCTTTATAAAAACACCACAAATGCTGGCAATGACGCCAAACTGTCAGACGCTATTTTATTCTCCATGTTTCATTCTTCGGCTGATTTGTTAGCTCATGTCATCAGACTGAAGCCAAACTCTTCATCATGTCTTCCACTGAATAAGTAAGAAAACATTTGGTAACTGTTTTCTTTTGGTGTAAATATTATCTGGCCAGTCACACGCTGTCCTTCGAACAAACATTAAGCAAGGACGAAGTGTCTTCTCCATCTTAAAATGAAGAACATAACGGTTCAGTAGCTTAGTGGGTCCTGAGCCAGATCCCAAGTTGCCTGGGGAATGTTTCATGCAATGCCGCGGGTTGCCAGGGTTTCTGTGTGTGTGTGTGTGTGTGTGTGTGTGTGTGTGTGTGTGTGTTTGTGTGTATACTCACCATTTTGTACTCCTTCCAGCCTCTTTGAAAGTCTATGCTGCCGTTGAATCTGCGCTGAAAGACTGTCCAGCCTCCTCCACTCGTCTCCATATCGCAGAAGACCTGATTTAACGATATGATTACAGTTACAGATCCTTCTCTCTGACTTCGAGAGAGTTATCAACATGAAGCTCAAGCAACCTGTCCTTTGACTTGCACTTAGCAAACCTATTCATCAGCATGAAAAACGGAAGACATTTGGACTCTGCATGCAGTGAACTCCAGTTCATGCAGAAAAAACATGTGGCGAACAAGATAAAGAAAATGTCTCAGACATCATGTTGCGCATTTGTAATCATTTCATGTAATAACTTTCTGTGAGGGAGCACTTAGAGGTATGAAACTCTTTGGACATCTGGTTCCATTCATCACCGCCAAATTCTGGCTCGATAAGGTTCTACAGAATGATGCATTTCACACTCTCTTAACCCTCACAACACAGAGTGTATCAGTAAACTCTGATTTCAGTAAATATAAACGGTGTAAAACAGTCTAGAACTGATGTTAGTTCTCCTACACACTCGGCGTTTGCTGCTCTTTCTCTCGGAGCGTCGCCACTCGCCTCTCGGCTTAATCATACAGAAATGTTGATGGTAAATACCAATCGGCTGTAAAGCAGGTCTGACAGTCGTATATGGGTTTTCAAAGCAATCAGACATAGTATCAAACAATGTTTTTTTATGTAATGTTTTTTAAGCAATGTCAAATATGACTAAAGCAATCGTGTCACAAACTAAGTCCACCAACAGGGACAGAAGGACATTTAACAGTCTAAACACTGAGACTACTAAAACTGCCAGGAAACTGAATGCGCACTTCTATGACCCCAGCACACATAAAACTGTAAATTGGACAGATGTGGAATTTGCAAATCCAATATTGATTTGAGCTCATTTTTGACAAAAAACAGGAGATCTTCAATGGTTATTGCAAAATAGTGAACTCAGTGGTGGCATGAACTACCTCGTAGCACTCATTAGTGATTGCTCGGCATGTAATGACTCATGATGGCCAAGGAATTTGAGGCCAGTTTGAAGAATCAGATGCGTCCCATTGTGCAAACACAGTTCCCTGCAGATGTTCAGATATTTCAAGAGGATAATGATCCTACGCACACTGCTAAACTACTTCATTAGTGGTTTCTTGAACACCTGGATGAATTCAGATGACTTTCACAGGCTCTCCAGTCATTAGATCTAAACACTTACACTTAGATTTCAATGTCACTTTTGCCCCCTCGCTCACACCTAACCAGACTACAGGCTTCTTGATGAATGGTCCAATATCCCTCTGCAGCTTTACAGTATTCCAGTACGAACTGAAGCTCTGTTGGTTCCATTCCTTATTTGGTGTGGAGTATTAACAGCGCACACTATAAGTAATTGGATTGACATGATATAGTCTTGATTGTTTTGGCTCTGTACTCCAGTTGAAATCAAACATTAACCATTAAGTTCAGTGTGTCAGCTTTAATTTGGGGATATTAACATTTACAAGGGCTGAACCAGATAAAGTTCCCCATTTTAGATAAGTATACTCAGACAAATTAAACTAATCTTGAATTAAATTTCCATTCTCAGTACTTTGTTTGCAGGCTTTCATCCCATACACATCGGTATATATTGTGTATGATCTCTGGTTACACTTGCCTGCTCTGCAAGCAGTTATTTTTACGTTCCTGCTTGTTTTGGGGGGCTTTTTGCCTCCAGTTTTGCCTTCAAAATGGGTTCAGATAGGGTGACTGACTTGGCCAGTCATGGACATTACACTTTTTGACCATTCAACGTTGCATTGATAGTAAAATTCTGGTCATTGTCCTCTTGCACGATTGAAGGTTCATCCACTTAGCATTCTGGGTGAATCTCAGAAGTTTAGTGGCTCCTACACGCTTCATAATTCATCTCATTGCTTTTGTTGGCAGACACATCAGCAGTAAAAGCTGAGTTAGCAAGTTCTGTTCACAGCCATACATTCCCAGGTGTCCAGTAGATCTTTGTTACTTGATAAGCCTTATTTATCCTCTGTCCCTCCTTGTTTTTACTATACTTTCAGCTACTTCGTGGCCACTTTTGGTCAACTGAAATCCAAGAAAACTATAGTTTTTAATGTCTTTATATTTACACTGTTAAATCATACAATTTAGGTTAAAATGCTTTCATTCTAAACTTGAGAAATGTAGTTTTTAGTGTTTTCTTCCAGATTATGTCATTTAACTATTTTTGGCCAAGCGAGCAAGCGAGGGTTAACGACACATACCACTTGTTCAGTAACTACAAAGTAAATCATCTGTAAGTTAATAGTGAGTATAAGCAGCTGAATGGGTTATATCCACCTCTAAGGAAATTGATTTACTGTTTGCATCTCTAAATGTTTGTGTTTGAGACTGTTCTTAATTCTGAGGCTGTTTACTCTTTACATTAAGATGTGTTTCATGTTTAGACTGATCACTTTTTTCTAAAATGCCTCTCTAGTCAGAAGGGGACACGTTCCTGTGTGAAAAGGACATGTATGTCCTTAAAATTCCCTTAAAGTATGTATTTAAATTTCCCTGTTACCAAATTAATCCATAGCCTGCCTTGTCACTCTTATCCAGAGTGACGTACATCAGTGCTTAAGAAGTCCACAACTGTTTCTTACCTGAAAAACAGCTTAAATCCGTGTCAACTATTTAACCAAGAGTGATCAGAGATCATTCCAGAGGGATCTGGCACCCTGGGCTGATGAAATCATCCAAGTCAGGCCATGGATTAATTTGGTTTGGGGGAAAATTTGAATTTAAAATGGAAATGGCATTTGTGTCAAAGTCCTTTTTCTATAGCAAAGTAAAATCAGATCCATCTGGTCACACTGGGCAGGTCTCTGATCACAGTGTGCTCTGGGTGTGTTTACTAAGTCAGATTCCTGATGAATTTCACATATTGAGATGCAAATATGCACTTACAGATGATTAAATTACGATCTGCTCACTTAAACCACATTTAACGCAAGTGTAAGTGGAATGGGTTACAATTACAGAAGTGAGATTGATTTCTGACTAAAGATTGATGACTAGAAGGAGGGTAAACAAAGAAATGCACGATCGAGGACATGGGCGGTTGGAGTTATCCCCCTGAAACAAGAGCCTTTTTGGACTCTAAGCCAAAGTTGTGGATTTGTATGGTAGCAGGATGTGTACGGTTGTATTCACTAGGCGATTTGAACCATGCCTGAGCATGTTTGACCAACAAAGGCCTGGTCATTAGACTAGTGCAACTGTGCCACACTTTTGGAGGTGGACCCAGGCACAATACACATCCAGCGTGGTCATAAACCACCCCCGAGCACAGAACCGGCACCCGAGTGTTGTGACTGTAGTGAGTATCGCCTAAGTGAAATCTCCATATATGATCCAGACATGATACAAGTTACCGCTAAGGGTAAACCAGGCAGAAGGTTTCGTACGATCATGGTCAAAACAGTGAGATTCGAGAGGGGCTTCTATCTTCAGACCATTCGAGTCCTGAACCAGAGCACCCCCCACTTCATAGTATTACCTTAAGGGACTGAAACTGCACCTCAGGGTGTCATTTCATATTTATTGTAATAATTTGTATCTGCCTTCATTATTTATTATCACATTACATGCTGCTACAGTGTACATGCTGCTATACGGGTCCTTACTGTGTTTACATTGCTGTGCTAATACGGCACAATGCACTTTAACACCCCACTTGTACAGTGTCCATATGCAAATCTGCCAGCCTTAGAACTTAAAAACTTAAAAGATACTCTAATTTAGTGTTCATATTTCACCTTTAACTTGTGTTCCTTGTTTAAGTTTTTTATTTTTAATTTTAAATTCATTTTCAAATTATGTTTGCACGGACATAAAAGCAGCAGTTCAGGATACATTTCACTGCATGTTGTACCTGAAGAACTTTGTGCGTGACAAATAAAGAATCTTGAACATACAGGTAGCTGTATCAGTTGCATCAGTCATGCATTTTGCCAATAATTTCACCAATAATTATGCCAGTTAAAATAAGACATGCTTAAAATTTACATATGTTCATATATTGTAAATTTTGCACTAAAAACAAGAAAACATATGGTCCTAGCCATACCATCACGGCCCACAGGTTGAAAACCACTGCTAAAGAGTGTTTAGGAAAATGAATGGGATCTGATTTTACTTTTCTGTGTTAAAAAAAAAGCATAGACACATCTGTAGTTTTTAATTCACATTTTCTCTGATCAAATCCACAGCCTGGGTTAGATGTTTTCATGATCACAGTGTGTTCTGGATGTGTTTAATTTGATTATGGAGAGGTATTCACACATTATAGCAAAGACTAAACAAAGACTTAGCAGACCTCAGTGGGTTGTTTTATTTTTTATTTTGCCAATAATTATGCCAGAAATAATATTTCTCATGATTTTTAAATGTAATAACTAAATATTGTACATTTTCCAAAGAAAACAATAAAACCGATGGTCCTAGCTATACCAGCATGGCCCACAGGTTGGAAAGCATTGCTTAAGAGTATTTAGGAAAATGAGTGGGGGTATGCCTACAAATCCACACACCACTACATCACTGCTTACTATGTTTTGAAAGTGAGGAACGGAAGTCTGGAACAGCCTGGGGTTCCTTGGAGGGTCCGCTGTTAATGTTTCTCTATCTAGAAGACTTTCAGATGTACTTTTATGTACTGTTTTAACAAGCTGTAAACTCCAACATAAACCCTCCGAGGTCAAGCAGAAGAATTCCTCTCATACTGCTAGTCAATACAGATGTAAATTCTAGAGAATGTTCTTGATCTGTTCTACCGTTTTTCTTCGTGAGTCATTTTCAGACCTCCACTGTGGTGGTCTACTGCGGTCTGCCAGGTTGTTTGCTATTGCTAAGCTCACCAGTGCATTCTCGCTTCTTAACAATGGAGCAAACAGTTGATTTTGACATGCCTAATGTTTTGCCTGAGCCTCTGATTGACGTTTTCTGATTTTTTTACCCTCATGATGGCCTGCTTTACTGGCAATGACGCTGCGGTGGTCTTTATGTGGGGAAACAACAGCAAGACTTTGTATGCAGATGCCACATCTAGATTCAATTTCTGGCTTTTGTTAGCTCTCTTGTGCATAATAATAATAATAATAATAATGGTGCAACAACACATTACTGGCCAAGAAACAATTAAGCAAACTTTTGCCAAAATCTTGTTCCCCTGAAATGTCAATCTGTATGAAGGACTGTGGATCATCCAATACAGACATTAACTATGTTTACAGGCACACCAGTGGTTTGAAATGTGTCTGAATGGGACTAATAATCTAAATATTCTACACTCATGTAAACATCCCAATCCGATCATCATAATCTGAATACTCTAATGTTAGCTCCATTAAAACCTGCAGTCCTGGCAACACAGTTGAGTGTAGAATGAGATTGGGGTGTTTTAGCACACATGTGACTGACACAGAACAAACACAGAGAAAAGGCTACAAGACATTTGAAGAAGAAGAGATGCCCGTCATGCACACCAGATGTTTTATGGTGTGTGTAAAAGTGTGTAGAAGTACGATGGTGTGTGCTGATGTATGTGACAAATATAATTGAATCTGAAGATCATGTACAATGTCTAATTAGGTACTAATCATTATCATTATGTGCAATACCTTGTTATTATGTACAACAGTCCTACAGTGTGAAAAATCCCTACTTATGCCACTAATATTTATCTACTGCTGATCTCTATTACATACAATAATGGACCCAGTATGGCTAACAACTAAGTGCCATTTGTGTTACTGGTAAGCTCCTTTACTATAAGTTATTTGTCTATAATATTTACACCCAAGCATGTGTGCATATAGGATTGTGTATTTCAAGTATTTTTTATTTAGACTTGTCTCTGTGCAGTTGTAAGACAAGCAGTTATCTCTGGGATCAGTAACGTTTTCTGATCTGATTTGTTTCCCATAGATTTAGGCAGAAGAACATACCTTGGTGGGCTCTGCCATGTCCTCAATGTAAATGTGATAGACTCCACTGGTGTTGTGACCCGACTTGTAGAGCTCAGCACAGTCACTGAACCTCCTTTCACTTGGCGTGGAGTCGGACACTGTAAGGGAAGAAAGTTTGTCAAGTTTGGCACCGAATGGAAATAAAACTGTGCAAAATGCTAAGCTACCACAATACAACTAATATTGTAGTAGTAATTCTAATATCCTCATGATAGTATCTGCCTATTTGGAATGTATTTATTGTTTCTAACCACAATACAGCCTGACACATGATGTTCATTAAGTGCACTTTGCAATTTGGGATTCTAAATAAATTCAGATTTGGCAGCTCTTAGCAGCAGGATATTAGCAGCACTGTTACAAAGCAGTAAGGTGTTAGTGTAGCATTTCTGTTGCGCAAAACTCTGTATGCCTCACATGAAATTGAACAATAAGGAAAACGGAAATAAATCTGACTGGAATGGAAACATATCTTAATTAATTCCATGCTGCTTATATTCTAGTATTGTTGCAAACTACTGATGCTAAATCTAAATTTATTTATTGTCCTTTCAACTTTAAATGGAATTCTGTAAGCACACACTTTGACTATAAAAATATTTGATATTTTATTAGCCTTATAGTGTATGGATTATACAGTTTAGTCTTGAATTGATAAACGAAGCTTATCAGTACATGTGAGTTGATGTGTGTGTGTGTGTGTATGTGCACATGTGTATGTGGGGTTGTGATGTGTGATGTATTAACTGCACTTAAAACTATAGAAAGCCTAAGAAGACAAAAGGAATCTGCAACAAAGCAGATCAATCCCAAATTATGGCTCTAATTGGTTGTATTTGAGAAAACATCACTGTTTTTCTTAAAGTAACCCAAACAAGCATCAGCAGAACGTCACTGAGCCTCTGCTGATCTCTAAGGCTATAGGCAGTGACTACAGCCAAGAACTTGAGCCTCAGACTCTCCCTGTCTCTGCAGAAACACTGAGGATGTGTGGTTTTATTTACAAAGTGGAGACAAATAAGAGAGACATGCAGAAATGGGATGTGTAAAAAAAAAAAGGATATTGTGGAAAATCTGTTTTTTTTAACCATGCTTTTTGTATTTGCCAGGAGAAAACACGATATAACATTAGAATCAAAACAAATAAATGCAATTACAGTAAAACTTAACAAGGATGTTTTGTTTTAGAAAAACTTATAAACATTGCTGTCGAAACATAATCTAATTTCTGCAGAAAAGTATGTGAAGACAAAACACTGCACATTCAATGTAAGGTAATGGCGCAAGATGTTTTCTATTGACATTTTGACTGTGCGAATGATAAAAAGTTTAAAATGATGTGTAGTTCTAACAGTGATGATGTGTTGGTTAAAAGCTAAAGGATCACAGGTTGGGTTTTTGATGTTTTTGGTATTCCAGTCTTCACATGGATTTGTTCAGTTCCATCGGCACCTCCTGATTTAATTTAATGAAAGGTTTGTTAATTAAACTGGGAGTTGGATGGGAATTATAAATACTAGGCCTTGCCCAGGAAAGCACAGGAACTGGTTAAATGAACCCACTGAAATATAGAACAATCCCAGTGTTTGTTTATTTATTCTATACAAGCCCAAAGATAAACAGATAAACAGCTTTAGGCTATTTTGAATGGCTGTTTTGAATGAGATGGGAGATTCATGTGTAAATACAATGGACAAAAGTATGCGGACATCGCTCTTATTTTTTGAGTTGGCTCAATCTGAAGAGCTCTGTGATTTTCTTTTGTCACCTTTGTCACCGTATGTGGTATTTCTGCTCTGCTAGATCTGCCCCAGCCAGCTGTAAGTGCCATCTTTATTAAATGGAAGCATCTACTGTATTTGCTCAGCCATGAATTGGTCAGACAAGCAAACACTCAAAGCCGTAAGAACTTCTGATAATCTGATGGATGAACTAAAATGGCTGTCTGTACATTTCTTAACTGTTTGTGATGTGTATTTGTTTTCACATAAACACCAAGAAAACAAGTCATTTTACTGTGGCCGTTCAATTTTAAACGTACTGCAAGGTCACAATCACAAAACTTTAAATATCTTCTGATACCAATACCATTCCAATACTGATACCTTTCTTAATCAGATAAGCCTTTAATATTCCCTACTTCCTCTAGGGGGCACTGTGTTTGTTATAAAACTCCAGTTTCTACACACATATAGTGCCCACTGTGTCCATTCTGGAGTTCTGCACACATTGCTGAATCTCCAGCGGCTCTGTGTTAGACGTGTTCTACACTGTTTGCACTGATGTGTGTATTTGTTTGCACCTGTATGAGTATATGTGCGAGCATGTGTGTGTGTACCTGTCCCTGGAGAAACCAGGCTGATTAATGTGTGAACAGACTTCATCAGCTGCTGCTGTTGTCTCTGTAAGGCTGAATTGTTGCTGCTGGCGGCGCGTAGCTGCCTTTCCAGAGCCGTGATGGCGGCTGACTGTTTCCCCACTAGATCCCTCAGCCTCTCCTTCTCCTCCCTCATGTCCTCCAGTTCCGTGCGCTGCTTCGTCTCCAGCACCAGCACTTTACTCTCTAAACGACTGCAGAAGAGAATTAGAATCAGAACCAGAAAACGTTTTCGATCCCAGAGGATGTTGCTTGTGTTATGACTCCACAGATACACAGAGACAAGGAACACCAAGTCTTAAATAAAGGTTAAATAAAAGCTCTGCAGTAAAATACACCATATTCACTACGAAACCAAACGCCTTCATTTGACCCCTTCAAATTACCTTAATGCCAAAGAGGAATTAAAGGGAAAGGTTCACAGATTAAGGGTTAAAACTACTTAAAATTTTCTCTATACTTTTTCAAATTTGCCCCTTAAAAATAGAACCTCCTGAATTAGGGATCGGTTTCACAAATTAACAGCCACTTAATTCAAATCAAGGGTCTGGTGTATTTTCAAGGGTAAGTTAAGGTAGGGTTCAGCACATGTTAAGTACACATTTTCATTGTGATTATATACACACATGCAGAGGTATAATTTGACAACCTTTCCAACATTAAGGCCCACCTGTCTATCACGGCTTGTTGCCAAGGGCCAATTTGCCACATTAGATGATATTAAATAACCAATGGAGTGTCTCGATGTTAGATTCGCAGACCAATCAGAAGTCTTTGCGGCCCAGTGGATGAAAAACACAGCCATATATCATATCTTTTTAATAGCTGTTTTATCTGGAATTAAAAAAAATGAAAATGTGATCTCTTACTTGCACAACACTGTGAATGTATTCAATATTTAACACTGTGGCTCAGCCAGTCAGATAGTTCAACAGTTCAATCTGCAACTTTCTGTATTCTTAATATAGACCCTTTAATTGTTCTTCATTGCTTGTAGAGATAATCTACAAGAGGCTTCATTCTTGACCTGAAATGGCTTCATGGCAGAGCAGAGGACTTCCATCAATAGATGCCCTCTATTAATGGAAGTCCTCTGTTCTGTCAGGAAAGCAATTTCAGTTCTTATTAGCATAGTGGACCATTGTGCTAGACCAGGTCAGCAGAAATGACGGCATAGTCACAGTTCACCAGTATGAGGTCCTGTAAATCCACTGTCCTGCCCTTTTTTGTTCCAAAGACAATCAACGACACCATTGACATGAGGGCTATAAAGCCCATGAGAATTGGGCTGTGGACTCTCTGGAGCTCCAACAATGGGCTGAGCTGGAGTGGAGTTTGGGATCTAGACTTGATCATCCAACATCAGCACCTGACCTCACTAATTTTTTCATGGCTATAATCAAATCCTCACAGCAATATTCCAATATACAGTGTCCCCAGTGTAGCAAAGGGGGAACAATCCCCCCCCCCCATGTGAATCATGTTACATGTCGGTAAATGGAGTTTTGCCTGGTGTAGTGAAGGGGGGCTGAACCCCAGTCTGCTGGGTAGAGGACATGGTGATAGAACTGTAGTTAGGTGTTATTTTCATCTTCGCTTTCTGCTTTTGTCAGGTTCTATCAAACATTTAGTGTGGGATACAGTCAGTAGCTCCCTTTGACTATTTGAGCCTGGCCTTCAGCTTGAGCCATAAACGTTAAAACTCAAAATTAGGATATTGCATGATGGTCTGATAGCAAAATTGCAAGAAACGAATGTGAGCCACATGTGTATGTGCAGCTTTGAGCCAGTGAGTCAAATCTGTGTCCAAGTGTCTTTGTAATTTGCGGTTTCTTGTTTCCCTTTTATTGTTTCTGGAGATGAAGCGATACTGCTGCTAAATGAAAATACCAGCCATCAACAACTCCAGAATCAGCAAACAGAGGCTGTCAAAAAAAGCACTCCTTAAAAAATCCACTTCTTTAAAATTCTGCTTAAGTTAAATGCTTTAAATGCACACATTTGCAAGCAGTTTTTGAACAACCACTCATTTCTTTATATTTTGGTTTGAAAAAAACAATTTTATTCCTGTCAAACTGTCTAATCTTTGGCACACTGAGTAGATTCAGTGAAAATCATGTGAACAAATTTTTTACTGACAGGCTGCAGAGTGTCTAAAGATACAAGGATATAAAGAGTTCCAACCACTCAGCATTCAGCACCACCAGTATACTGATCACCGCCTGATCATCTGGAATCATCTGCTCCTGGCTCTTCACTGGTTCAGGACTTCATTTAGATGCTGTTTGTTCTGCTTGAATAATTCATATGTAGGTCACTGTGTGTCTTAAACAACAGAAACATTCCTCAGGTTCAGGGACTGGACTGGAAATGAGAGACTCGGAAAGTCCTTCAGGAAGCCTGGAGAACTGTTCCTCAAGATTACACTAAAATACAAGAAAGTCTGGCTATTTCGAAGCAAAATATGAAGAAATGAGACGCAGCTCAAGACACACCACTGTATTTTTACTTTGCAACACTGCACTGAAAAGATGATACGCAGCTTATTTGAGGTCAAGGAATATTCAAGTGAAAATGTCAGGCCAAAAGTTGCTGAAGTATTATGCAAGGAGCCTCAAGCCTTCCCTACATCGCCCTCTGGTGGCAGTGCAGCAGACAGTTTAGCGATAAATAAAGTGAAAAAATTACAGTTGGTTCTCTCTCAGTGTCATAAATTAGACACATTCTGAAGATGAGAGTTACAGTAATGGCCACTTTTTATTCAGAACATTTTTGAAAACATGGACAGAATTGAATCAGATTCATCTGCCTGAAGTTGAGTCAGGCAAATCTCAGTGGAGCTAAAATGACGTCGGTTATGTGATTATTCAAAACACATGCACAACACTATTGTGTCACAGCATGAGATGGAAACGGTCCTTCAGCAACATTGATCCACTTATAATTCACCTTAGTTGAACTCCATGCCCTCTAGACTGCTCCCTGACTCGCCTTCGCAACACTCCTCTGTCCACCCACCTTATAAATAAACAGATAACAGCAGCAAGCTTTAACCTGCATGGCACAGGCCCAGGAAAAGCTCTGAAGGACAGGTTTTCTTTCAAAACAAAAAATAAAGTGATTGTGGAACTAGGAATGGGAGCAAATTCATCTTCGTCTTTTCTTTGGAGGGTAGAAAACAATGTTCATAGCTGATGTGAGTGAAATTCAATGAGGCTTACGCTCACTGAGTCATTCCTCACAATTTCCAACAAAAGCCAACAAAACTGTTCAAAACATCTGATGCTTTCAGTAAAGAGATGTTAACAAAGAAGATTGCCCCACTATGCAAGAGCTTCCCTTAGACTTGCATTTCTTTTAGCTTTGGAAAAGTCTCTAAAGCATTGCAATAAGCGCACTTTAACTTCTCCACACTGAAACTAATACTGAATGTGGCACCTCTGTATTCACTGGGAGGACAAATATGGAACACATTCTTTATTTTGTTTTACAGATTTTCAGAGAATGTCAAAACATATTTCAATTTCAATCCTTTAATCTACAATAACTGAAGGTTTCTAGCTGGTAGTTAAATTAAACCACATTCTAACATTCTGATTTTTTCTCAAACTAAACCTTTGTAAGAAACCTGAAAAATTCCGAAAGAAAACGAAGGTGAGTTCGTATATCCGTATCTTAACAAATCTAGGCCTATCCTTATAGAATGACAGATCAGATAATCTACATAAAGCCGTATCAGTCACAAAATAAAACTTTGTAATGAAATGTCTTGACTCAGCCCATAAATTGGAGATTGTTGTCAGAAAAGGCAGAAATATCCAAATGAATGCAGGATCAAAAGATTCCCAGCAGAACATTGTCCAGCAGCTCTTCTGTGGGACTAGCCTTCACTCTTCATCAGTGAGTTTCGGGTGTCCATGAGCCTGTCACTGGGTCACAAGTCATCCTTCCTTGGACCACTTTCAGATACTGACCATTGCATAGCAGGAATGGGGGGGTGTTCTGCTTTACAAGGCCGGCTATTTTGGAAAAGTTCTGAAACAGCTGTCACAATTTGGCCCTTGGTGAAGTGTCTCAGATCAGTAGGCTTGTTCATTTTGCCCGCTTCCAACACATCAACTTCAAGGACTTGTTCACTCGCTGCCTAATAGTCCCCTCCCTTCGATGGGTGCTACTGTAATACGGTCATCAATGTGATTTATTTAATCTGCCTGTGGATTTAATGTTGTGGCTGATGGGTGTCTATCATGAGTGGGTCGTAATGAGTTACATTTCCTCCTGTGCTCCATGCTGATAAATCAGCCTTTTTCTGGGTATTTTAAAATGACAAAGTATGTTTATGAAGAAAGTAATCCACGGTCACACTTCTAGTATTCACACCAAGGTACTGCTCTTGGCTCAGCACAAGGCCTTCATACCTCACACTTTTGGAGCTTTTGTGCTTTTATTTTAGACTGAAAGAAGAATAGAGTCTGAAACACATAGTTGCTGGCAGGGGCATTTCTTGACTGCTGGTTGTACTGGTTCACCTGCTGAATGAATGGAGTACAGGCCAGAACAGAGTGCATTAAAAACAGAAAGCTGGACCTTTGTGAGCCAGGTTAGGCCGGCTGTAATTTAAATTCCTTTGCCTCTTGCAGTTCTACTTACACCACTTATGCATTTGAATTCATTCTTTCGGGCCTTAATAAAGTATTAAGTTCTTTTTTAAGTTCTATTAAGTAGTTCATGTGAGATAACACTGGCTTGAGAAGTTGCACCACGTTCCTTTTATTAGAAAAACAAATGTAATATTTTTGGTGTATAAAATGCATTTAGACTTGCTATGTTTGGTTTATTATTTTAGTTATTGTTTAGTGATTGTTTCTGGTTTGCATCGTGATGGGTTGGAAGGGTTTGGCCCCTTACATAAGCGCTAGCATTACTCTGGCTGCTTCATGGCTGAATTGCTGTTAAAGATGGCTCCAGACGGGGCTCCAGAGTGGCGTAACAGCCTAAGCACTGGCCCTATCATCAGAAGGTTGTGAGGTCAACCTCAGTGATACCACAGCCACCCACAGCGAGGAGTATAAAAGAACTGGGTGGGATTTCTATTGAGTGAGGGGTGTAAGCTACTGAACACACCTGTGGATACTGGAAACACTCATAACCTACAGATTTTGGACATGAAGCCAGGTTTCGCCTGAAAACACGGATGTTAATGGGGGGGGTTGTTTCTCCTTACTGCAGTAATAGCTCCTACTCCTCTAGAAAGACACTGAAACACTAGATGTTGGAACACTGCTGTGAGGATTTGATTGTAGCCAAACGTTAGTGAGGTCAGATACTGATGATCGATGATTAGTTCTGGGCCAGGTACTGGATGGAGCACCATTACTCCAGAGAACACAGTTCTACTGCTGCACAGCCCAACACTGGATTCACGTGTGGGAGCTCAAGAACAGCCATTTCCATTGGCAACACGTTCTGTGGAGATTATACAGGATGTATAACGGCAAATGAATGCCTGTGTACCTTAACCCTTAGAGCACAAGAAGCTCAGCTGGAATGAGGAGACACCCTTTAAATCAGATAGAATTTTCCTAGAGGCAGTTGAAGCACTGACTTCAATCTGAGGTGAATGAAGCTTGGATGTAGTTCTCCTCGGAAAAAGCTCAGTTCTAACTCTGCAGGGAGCGAGACTCAAGGGTGCAGCGGCTAAAACGTTAGGCCACCACATCTAAGCAGCGTTCTCTGGGATCAATAAAGGTTTGTGATTTTGGTATAATAACCAGAAAATAAGAAAAAAAAAAAGAAAAGAAACTGCCTGGAGGTAAACTGGCCGACACACTCACAGGAGAAACAAAAGCCACCCTCAACCAAAGCAATGCAGAGCCTGGCAAAAAGAAGAGGGAAAGCGAAAGAAGGGTGGTGCGTGTGATAGTGGGCTGTGTGCATTTTTGAAAAGGTGCCTTAAAAATGCTCAGAATGAACACTAAGCTGGAGAGCTATACTAAGCTATACTGAAATGACCGGCTAGGATGAATGCTTGTGTGACAAAGACCCAGCGCAGAGTCCGAGTGTGAATTCTGGCTATAAAGGGCTGCTCACATGTGCAGCCAATGCGGCTGATTGGGCTGGGATTGGTGGCCTTTGTCTTCTTCTGCCACCCGGAGCAGCAGCGGCTGTGCCACGCCTCCCATTGCTGGACGGTGTGCCCAACCCACCCTCAGACTGGCCCCTTACAGCAACAAATGGTAAATTACCATCATATGGAAAATGCTGTGTTGATGGTTGAGGTTTCAGATGTGTCACGTAGAACCAAAAGTTAGTTTAAAAAATATATATAATAATAAAAACTGCTACTGGGTTCTAGACTGTTTTACACCATTTATTTTTAATCAGTTAAAGAAGCTGGATTCACTCATTAGGACTGCTGTCTGGATATTTTTACAAGAATTAAGCCTTTTCCAGAATTACGAAGCACTGAGAGTTCCCACAGAAAAGGAAAGGGTAGTCCAAGACTAAGCTTAATTCATGTCTGAGAACCAACCCATGACAGTTAAAAAGTCTACTGAAAGGGCCTTGGATTCCATGACAACTGTTTTTTTTATTACTGCCTCCCAATCCTGGAGCCACAATGACAACTGACATCAGGCCACATAACTTCTATTGTTTTATGTTATAAATTGATTTTGTTCAGAAGGGGAAAAACAAGCTCAGGCAGGCTTTGGCTGTGTGGTTGTGGTGGCCACAATTTTACGTATATTACATATCACATACTTTTGTCAACAGAATGCAATCTTGTGGTCAGTTCTTGGAAAGGGACTCCACATATAGTGATCATTTACGGCCACTTCTATGAGGAAACTGTTGAGATTGCTGATTTAAGCCATTGTTAATCAAAACCCATTGCACTTACTTCTTACTCTGTACTCGTTAGAGGAATATGGACTTACAGCTGCATTAAGTAACCCGTATAAAAATGACGTCATTTTTGCTAAAACTGTCACTTTGTCATTTCTGTAGTTCCACAACTGTAGAACAAATGTCTAACCATGACCAAAACAACAAATCAGAGTCATGAGGAGCGTCTGAAACCCCTCTCCTATTCATGTTCTCTTTCAGTGAAGCTCAAGCATATTAGTAAACTGAAGAATGCCAAGTAAGAAACGCAAATAAAAAGTAAGAATTTGAGCAAGCCCAAGATAAAAGTAAACATTGGAGTGTCTTTTCGGAGCTGGAGGGAGCTAGGGGACTTGAAAGGGTTAAAAAAAGATTGGGGCTGCTGGTGGCCTAGTGGTGAGGGTGTTCGCCCTGCAATCAGAAGGTGAAGGGTTTGTATCCCAAGACTGCTAGTGTCACAGCTGAAGTTCCCTTGAACAAAGTACTGTCCCCACACTCTGCTCCTGCTTCACTTGGTGAATGGCTTAAATGTAGAGGAAGAAGTTCACACTGTGGTGTGTTCACACATGACAGAACGGTCACTTTACACTTTAAAAAAATATCCTGATTTAGACACATTACTGCTTGAGCAGGTTTTCTATCTAAAGTACAGTCATAGTAAAGCATGCTGTATTGAGCTGAGTCGAGTTTAGATCACATCTAAAACAAAACTGGGTACTAAACTCTGCATAACTGTGTGCACAGCAGCTTCATCTGCTTAGAGGGTCTTTAGTGGCAGGGCTGGAGCCCAGGGCAGAGGGAGGGGAGGGGGCTGGAAGTTTCACTCTCTTAATCCTCCCGACAGCTGCTTGAACTGCAGTAATATTTGCTAATTATCATCAGCCTGTTGGGTTCCAATCATTTGTGACCATTTAGACTGGCCTGGTTTCAAGCTTGAATACTGAAGAGATATGTGCCATTTTCTTGTTTGCTTTTCACATTTTTCTGATACCACTTGTGTTCTGAACCTACAAACATGAGTTCTTTTTGTAAATCACTGTACATAAGTGTACTGCCAGATGTAAAGGTATGGTCTAAAAGGTAATATTGTCATCAGTGTTATATAAATGCATTTGGACAGCAGTCACTGTAACTACACTGAACTGTATGCTAGATAGAGAGAGAGAGAGAGAGAGAGAGATAGAGAGAGAGAGAGAGAGAGAGAGAGAGAGAGAGAGAGAGAGAGAGA